>RJWH01003546.1:0-148230 GCA_004363575.1 Solenodon paradoxus
CCTCCCCCCCCAATTAATAAAACCTAACCAACACCATAAGCATCTTTCAAAATTTTTGTTTTATTTTTCCCCTAGTAACCACAATGTATGCAATTTTACTCAGTAAAATTTTTAAAAAGAAAAAGAAAACCACAAAGATTCTGTTATGTGTAAAGAGAAGGGAACTTGAAGACAAATTTGAATTTGAGTGTGAATTCTGCCTATTTTATTTTCAACAAGTTACTTCATGTCTTTGGGCTTATTTTCTTACATATAAAATGATTTAAAAATTAAAAATACTATCCCAAAGGGGCCTTGTGATGATGACATTGGGTAATACAGGCATGTAATTGGCCAGAAAGGCTTGCAAGAAATGAGAAATGTATCTATTAATAATATATTTTATGGAGTATTACTAGTAAGCATTCCCCACATCTGAAGCTGCCACCACACACACACACAAAAACATACACAATTCTATATTATATGTTTAATACTGCCAGCCTCAAATAAATAAACACAATTGCTTTATATATTTTAATTAGATAACCAGTACTATTATTCTATATGCCATATTTAAAGACAATACCAGTATCTGGCTTTTTTAAAAAAAATAAATAAATCTAGTCAAGTTACTTGAACTTGACTCTGTAATCTAGGGGCTGGTAGACTTTCAAAAGCATAGTCAAACGGGTGACCTTACTGGGCAAGAGGGGGACATTCAAGGACCCCAGCAAGGGGAGTGGAAGGTGAATATGACACTGACTACTCTATGCAGCATAAATGAGGAAATTTATAAAAACACTTATTAACTTATTCCAAGACAAATTTTGTACACAGGTCTGTTGGGAAAGCTTAAAATGGAGGACTTACTACTGGAATTAGGGTAAACTTATACTGAAAACCAAGGTGAGAGGGACAAGGTTCTAAACTAGTGACTTCACTCCTTCCTCACCTATTTAGTCTCCCTTATTCCCTTGGAGAGTACCTTTTTGTGATTGTCAGTGGAGGTATCTTAATATTCTTTCCTCTAGAATGTGCAGAACCAACCCAAAATATCTTACAGTGTGTTTCACACCTTTGATTTCAGTTTCCCTAGTTCTGTTGCCAACATAGTTCTCATCCATTTAAAGTTCTTCTTTCAATAACACTAAGCCAAAGTCAGAAGTTCTATATTGTTGAAACTTCCATAATAATTTATTTCTCCAAAACTGCCCAACCAAATGTTGGAAAAATAATATTCCTCTTATTCCCCAATTTTATTGCTATCTGATCTGGAATCCCTCAGTAAATGTAACTTCCACATCTATATATCAGGCTAAGAATTACAAAATCTTGTCTATTCCAGAAAAAAAGGCTTGTATAGAGGCAATATGGAATAAGGGCTCTGACTTCTACATAGCTTGGTTTAAATTCTAGGGTTATCATTTATCAACTATGTAATCATGGATACACTATTTGACCTCTGAGTCCTTTATTTCTCTATAAAAAAAGTTGTGATACCTCCCTGCAGCTTTGCTATGTACATGTCAGATCACATCTGTTATAACTGAGTGATAAATACTTCATCGTATCCTATAAGCAAATTGCAGAGCTGCTCAGAAAGCTCGTAAAGAAATATGACTAGTAAATATGCTTTTTCCTAGTTAATGTGGGCAGTTCTCACAATATAAGCAGTGAGAGAGAAAGAGAATGCATCATGATTTGGACAGAGACACAAAGACTGCTTCTTAGCAGTCTGTAATACCACAGGACAACAAGGAACTAACTGGCATGTACACAATAGAAAGCAAGAATTTACAAATATACATGGTTAATTGCCTTCTGTAAACTGGAAACCTAAAATTAGAAGAAAAAAAAAGTATTTCCTTTACTTTAGCTCTCTAATAAATATGAACAGTACACAATTACCACAGAAACAGCCTAGAAGAAGACATATTTTCCCCAAAATGTGTTCTTTCTTCACACTCTCCATAGCCCTCAACATACCCCTACCCATAACAAAGAAGTTACACTCCCTCTAATGACTCTCTTTGTACATATGTTGGGAGAAGGTTCAGCATAGACAAGTCACAGTTTCCAGATTATCAAAATAAGAGAACAAAAACAAGTACACCTATTTTTATTTTACTAACATACTACCTTGCTCCCCAAAAGGATCTTAGACATTTGGGAATAAAGTTTCCATAACTTTTACCCTTACTATATATACACACACACCCTTCTTCCCTTAGACATCAATTTATAGAGAAACTGGAGGGGGGAGAAAGTTATAGATTCAAGAAACATTTGTGAAAATTATATTTTAAGTAAAATAATGTGCAATATGTTATGGAAAGGTATGGATAAATATACTTTTAAATATTGCTCATATACTTTATCACTAAATAAACTCATTGCTATTTTTTTTTAAACTACTATAAGACAGTCAAAAAAGGGGGGGGAGAATAAGACAAGGGTATAAAAAACTTTAACACAAAACTAGAGTTAAGACTCTGTCATAAGAGAACTATAAAGAAAGATCTAAGGAATCACATTTTCCAGGAGGTTACAAAATAGTTCCTGTAGGAGGTAGTGTTTAAGAAGAGTCTTGAATAGATGAAATAAAGAAGAGACACTCCAGGCAAACGGAACAATGTAGCTGACGCATATAAACAGGAAAGGAACAGGCTTGTGTGGAGAACAGATTAGCACCATGGAAAGGTGGGCAGGGGTCACAGAGCAGAAGATCTTTGAATACTACCGGATTTTGTTCTTAATAAAGCAAACAATAAAGAATCATTGTAGGTTCTAAGCAGAAGAGTGGTTTCACTGGAGAGGTGGTTAATGTGATCCAAGAGGACTACATGAGGACTACATTGGAGGGGAATCCAATGACCTCTACCTTCCTTGGTCACTAACCCACAGTCAAAACCCACATCTGGTCACTCCTCGTGACTCTATTCCCACCACCATCAATTTCAGCCATTCTACTTCTTTCATTTCTAACTCACTCCCTCCACTCCTACAATTTCCCAAAACTTCAACCTCACATAATCCACAATGTCCCTTACCCCATCCTCACTTCCCTCCTTACTTTGCTTAAAGTCTACTCCATGAGTATAATCTCTCCTTGCAAACATCCCTCAGTCCCCTTCTCTCATTTTGTTTTACTCATTTAGCAAAAGGGCAAACCTGGTTGAAAAGAAGTCTCCACCAATTCCACACCAATATCCAAGAAACTGAATGCAGAGATCTTGGATATTTGAAGAACAAATTAGCAAACTGGAAAAGTGAGCTGGGACTATAACCACACCAAGCGGTCTTACTAACTTACACAAAACTTTAAAGCTGCCCTGCAATCAAACTATTTCCCTAAACCATCTACCTTCCTTTTCTGCTAGAGAAGTATTTGCTCTCTTGCCTCCTCACTGCCCTCATCCCCTACTACTCTCTCTCTTGGAAACATCCCTTGAGTCATGTCTGCCTTATAGCTCCCACCACACATAGACATACTTTAGGATGCCTGTATTTGCTTTTTCTCATGCCTTCAATAGTTATCCCCCAGTGCCTAGAATGGTGCTCATCAAAGAGTAGGCAATCAATTACAATTAATTAACTTGGAAACATCGTAGTTTTATATTTTTCTCTGTCCATTTATCATTGATTCATGAACATTTCCCCACATTTTCAGATACATTTCAAGACCATCATTTTTAAAAGCTAATAATACTACATGTTATGGATAATGATGAATAACAATGTGGGATTGAAAACCAGGAAATTTACAATTCACCTCTAACAATGATAGAATCATTGTAAAGAGATGTAGAAAATAAACATTAGTTTTGTGGCGAGGAACAATTCTAAGGAGTTTGTCCTTTTCCTGCAAGCAGAGCTGTGAAGGATTCCTAAGCAGGGGAGGAGCAAGATCTTGGGCCAATCATTTTTTACCAAGACCATGCAGGGAGATTATGTGCCTATAAAGTCAACTGCAAATAGCATGGTCAGCTAGTCAGATACAACCATAGTTAAAGAAAATCATTATAAAGTTTGACAAAAATCAAACCTTGAATAAAAACTAAGTTTTATAGTTATAATAATGATATTTATTATTAAATAACATAAAAGTATTTCATGTGCTCTAACAAAAAATTGTAAGCTGAATTTATAGTCAGTTTCAACTAAAAATCTATGGTCTAGTATGCCTAATACTATAACCATTATTATGTAATAAAAACATGTGAAAATTGTTCTCAAAAACAAAATAAAAACCAATTGGAGTCAATTCAAGTAATTATTATGATATTAAATGTATGTGTGAAATCCATGCCCTAAAATATAAACTAAAAATAAGCCAAAGAGTAAACGACAACTGACCAAAGACAACAGATTTTCTGAATCACCAAAAAATGGAAATAGAATTGGCCTTTAATTTGTATTTCTAAAAAATGATGTTGTCACAAAAGAAATTCACCATGAAGGAATATAAATCAGTAGCAAACTGATTGCTTAATCTCTTCTACACTCTCATTCTTCCCTTTTCTGCTGATAGTTCTCTCTTATTCATTATTTCTATAGAGATTTAGAGATCCTCATTCTAAAGGTCAGTTTCACTTCAACCGAATGAAACTCTGCAAACAGAGTTCTCTATTTACAGATGAGGAAATTCTAGCCAAGAAAGTTAATTTAAGTGAGTTGCCTGAGCAAAGGACCCATTTCCTGCTACCTCTGCTAAAACTCTGTTTTCTCTTTCAACCTTTCCCAAATCTTTGCCTGTCTTTACACTGGCTTCCAGAAATACAAAACTAAAAGAGATTCTGTCATTTCACACAGGGTATATTTTTCTATTCAGGCTTATTGGGACTGCATCAAGTTGTGGCCAAGCACAAAGACATCAAGCCTACTTTAAATCCCTAAATCCAAGTTTTAGAAATATAAAGATGCTAACACTTACTTGCGAATATTGACATACTCCTATATCTTCCTTTATAAGCACAGGCTACAAGCATAATTAGTTTTGTGGAGAATAGGGAAAGTTAAAACCCTTAATAAAATAGCTATAACCCTCTAATTTCAAAATGTATCACAAAACTATCATGATCAAAACAGTATAGTTCAGCACAAAACAACATATACCCCAATGGAACAAAACAGTCTCGAAATAAACCCATGAACATATTGGTTTATTACAAAGGAGTCAATATGCAATGGGAAAGGGGCAGTCTCCTCAATAAACGGTGTTGGGAAAATCTGGTCACATGCAAAAGAGTGAAACCAGATCTCTATATTACACCATACACAAAAATTAACTCAAAATGAATTGATTTGAACGTGAGATCTGGAATCATAAAATGCCATCAAGAAAAAATAGGTGTTAAGATCTTTGACATGGATCTTGGCAATAAATTTTTGAATTTGACGCCAAAAGCCAAGGCAACACAAACATAACAAGTGGGACTACATCAAACTAAAAATCTTCTGCAGAGGCAAAAAGAAGACAACCATCTAAATGGAGAAAATATTTGCAAATCATATATCTGATAAGGAATTAATATTAAAAGTATAAAAGGGTGTGGCCCGATGGCCCAGCAGCTAAGTCCGCAGTTCCGGTGTAGCCCATGTAAAGCCCAAAGACTCAGGTTCATAGCTGAGTTGTGACACAACCAATATGAAAAACTAAATGGATGGATGATGGTTTCTTCCTCTTCTCTCTGCATGCCTGCCTGCCTACTTGCCTTCATTCCTGCCTGCTTCCTTTCTCTAAATAAATATCTTTAAGTATAAAGTAAAATGACTCCTTTCTATTTTGAAAGATGCCATATTAGGGCCATGACTGTACTAAGCCCACGACTGCTAACTGCCCTCTTTCGGTTTATAATCCAAATTCACTTTCTGGAGATTGTAACCCATCCCTCTCTGCGCTCCCAAAACTAATCCTTCCTGCTTCATCTTTAGAAGGACAAAGGTCCTGAGATAGATCTCCAGGAGATAGGTCTCTTAAACATTTACTTAGTTAAGTGATAAGATAGACGCATACCAGAGAGGGAATAAGAAGCGCCTTTTAGTTTAAGCATTGGTGTAGAACTTTACTGGGTTGAAATCTCATCCACCAATTCAGGTATCAAGGACCCCCAGATGTAAATAATCCTAGTAAATTGCTGTTGTATTTCATGACTGTGCCTGCCTCATGGTTTGAATTTAAATTTTGCTGGAGAAAGCTATTCATTCCCACAGCAGCTCAGTAGTAAAAATAAACAATCTGAATAGATACCATAATTTTTATAATTAAAACAGAGTCCAGTTGGAGTACCACCAGGAATACAGGCTGAAGGGGGTATAACATCCCCCTGGGGAAGCCTGCACCCTGTCCAGCATGGATCTAGTTTGTTAAGCATGTTTGCCCAAACTAACTTTTAGTAAACTGTGATTGAAGCTGGGACAGAATTTCAAACCAGGATGCATGATAACTCTGTAAAGAGACATTTTTCCAGAAAAGACACAAGAGAAGGGTCAGCAGTTACATGAAAAGATGCTAAATATCACAAATCATTAGAGAAATACAAATAAAAACCACAAAGAGGTATTACCTCATATCTGTTAAATAACTTTTATCATAAGGACAAAAAATAACACATATTGGAGAGGATGAAGAGAAAAGAGAGGCTTGTGCATTGTTGGTGAAATGTGAAGTGGTACAATCACTAAGGAAAACAAGATGGGGGTTTCTCAAAATATTAAAAATAGGAACTACCAAAAGATGTAGCAACTCCACTTCCGGGTATTCATTCAAAAAAACCAAAAATACTAACTCAAAAAGATGTTATATGTAAGCCCATATTTAATGTAGCACTATATGGAAACAACCTGTGTTCACTGATAGATGAATAAATAAAATGTGGTATATATAGACAATGAAGTATTATTCAGTCACATAAAAGAATGAAGTCTTATCACTGCAACAACATGATGGACACTGAAGGCATTATGCTAAGTAAAATAAGTCAGGAAGACAAATATTGTATGATCTCATTACATGTGCAATCAAAAAATAAATAAAACAAAACCAAGCTCATAGAGAACAGACTGATGTGGGGAAGAGAATGGGGGAAAATGAAAGGGCTGAAGAAGGTCAAAGGTACAAGTTTCCAGTTATAAAATAAATAAGTCATGGGGATATATATATAATGTACAACATGGCAACTCTAGCTAATAATACTGTATTGCATATCTGAAAGCTGCAGAATTAGCAAATATTATATATTTGCTCTATATATGAAGATAGATGGTAGAGTTATTATGATGATTTCATAGTATAGAAATAAATTATTTCGTGGTATACCTGAAACTAATATGTCAATAACCCCCACGCCCCACCTCCTCTCTCTCAGATAACAGGTTGGCATTTCAGGCTGAATAAATATTATATGTTGAAATTTGTAGTTAGGCATCACTTTGGGATAAAGGATGACTGTCACTGAGGAGTAGGGGCCAGAGCTAGCATTAAATAATTTGAAATTGGCGGGAGGTCGAAGGAATTTGGATTAGGGCGGAAGAGTTTGAAGTGACTGTTGTGGTTAATTACAGAACACAGTCAGGGGGGATATTAAAATAATGATAATAAGAGGAGAGAGTTTAAACCGAACCAAGACTTCGGACCACCCACTGGAAAGTGAGCCAAAGATCAGATAGGTCCTAAACGTTAGCGTCGGAAGTTTGGGGTGGGCTTCGGTGGTTGGGGTTCCGTCGGTTAGACCCGGGACCCTGAAGCTAAGGTTCCTCCCCTTGGACCTCCACCGGCCCACGCTCACCTTCTGTCTGATGTAGTGAATCGAGTACTTCAGGGCTTCAGGGGCACGGGAAGTGAAGCTAGTCGACAAGTGTAGGTTGCTGAGAACCCTCACCGCAGGGGGCACGGGGATAGCAGCTCCGGGCGTCAGAAGAGCGGAGAGCAGGAGGAGGAGGGCGAGGAGTCCCATAGCTCAGGCTGTCAGCAGTTGAGCGGGTGGAAGCAAGGACGGCAAAAGCTTGCAGCCAGAGTCGGGCCCAGCCCGCAGCTCCACCTGCCGCAGACAGGCTCCTCCCCGAGAAAACCCGGTCACCGCCCCATTCTCAGAACGCTACCGAAACTTGAGTCATCCCAGCCACACCGCCCCCGACCCCGAGGACGCCGCCACATTTCATTCCCTCCGGTGTAGATCCCCTCTTTAAAGTCCACTATCATTTCGGCCAGTCCTTACCATTCCTGACTTCCTTTCAGATCTGACAGTCGAATCCCATTCGTAACTGTCCCCACCTTAAGACCACCTTTCCACTGTTAGCCCTGCCTGCACAGTCATCGCCGCCAAACCCTGCCCATTCGGTCTCAACTACACTACGCTCCGCGGATAGTGGTAATTACAATAACTACCATTCACCACGCGCACTGATGGTGAGGCGTGCGGGCTTGCACAGCGTCCCGGCTAAGTCGCCCCACGGGAAAAACGTGTGTGTGTGGTATGTCTATTCCCGCGTACAAAGGAGGCAACTGAGCCTCCGAGGTGCGGGGACTTGCCACGGGTCCCGCGGACAGAAGCGAAAGGGGCACCGCTTCGCAGGACGCTTGATTAGGTTACTTGAACTCCACCTCCATTCGTCAGCCTAACGACCTTGTGTAGTACTTTGTCCCAGGCTCTCCTCATAACTATGCGGCCAGCATAACCCAGTCCTTAACGGAGGTTTCCCCCCGCCCGCCCCGGTTGACCGCCAGTCCCAAGGAGTCGAGTCCGTGCTCCCAGGTTACGCCCCCTTTGTGGTCCCGCCCTGGGTGGTCCGCTCCCGGCTTTCCCCAGAACACAGTCGCCTCCGGGCTTAACAACGCAACCAACCCCTTCACCCAGCTTCCACTGCTCCTTCCAGTGACCCCACTGAAATCAATCTGACGGGCGCTCCCCACCGCTCCCACCGATCCCACAACCTACACCCAGCTGGCTCCGCGATCCACCAACACCTACTTTACAAACTGTACTACTGCTCGGGACTGAGAAGAACTTTCGTCACACCCCGTCTCCTCCCCCGCGTTGTGACGAAAATGGTCGTTCCCAAATACTCGCAGGTGATAGGGCCTCAGGGCGGTGCCGTCTTCTGATTGGTTCTGAGGAACCATAAATGCATCACTTCCGGCGGAGGTTGAGGCGGGAGATTCGATTGGAGGGCGCTTGGCTTGCGTTTGAGTCCTGCGGCTGGTCGCGGAGCGCTGCCCGGCGAGGTCCTGGCTTTCGGGCTCAGGTGAGTAGCTGTTGAGGGAGGTTTTCCCGAAGTCAGTCTCTAAAAAAGCGACTGGTAGGAGAGTAGAAAAGTCATTTTCGTTTTAGACTTGGCGGTCCTGTGATGTTATTAGTACCATTGAGATAGACACCGGAAATTCAGGAAGGAGGAGGCCATACTCCAGTATTGAGATGCCCAGAGATAAGTATTCAGCTGGCTACTATGAGAAGTAGCATGTGCTGAAAGGGGTCTTTTCCAGACTGTTTAGATAGGCCAATGGGAAAGTGCTTCACTGAGCAGTGTGCTCAAACCTGGAACCTGAAACTTTATTAGATCCTTATCTTATCACGTGAGCCAGAAGCACCAGCCTTAAATCTTGACACTTCTCACTACTTTTGCTGTTACTGCTGTGATCCAGCATCAGAACTGCTACTTAGTGGACTCCCAATGATCTGTTCTTTCGATCTAGGGACCTTCGAATCCAGTCCCTGCATTGCCATACTGATGAAGTGCAAATCTTCACTCCCCATTTAAAAACCTCAGGTTTAAGCCTAACTTTAGTATGGTTTACAGAATCTTTCTGTTTTTTGCGTATCTCTCCAGTTTGTTTTTCACCACTCTAGTCTTGGCCTCCAGCCATGTAGAATGTTTTTTGAGATCTTCAAATGCACCGTCCTCCATCTCCAGACCTTTTCTAACCCCCATCCCCAAACTGGCTTATTATTCATTCCTTAGGTCTCTATAAATCCTTTAAGTCAAGAAGCTTCCTCGCCCAACCTGTTTGGGTCACAAAGCATCCAGTAGTTATTCATTCATTTTGCAGATATTTTTAAGTGCCTCCCTATTCTGTACCAAGAACTGCTAGGTACTGGGATTACAGTGGTGAACAAGAAGGATTTCTGTACTAATGGAACTTAAACTTTTTAAGAATTGATGTAGTAAAAAGAATAGCGGGAGGAGCTATTTCAGTTATGTTGATCTGGCAAGACCCCTCTGAGATGACACTGAAGTCAAAGCCCAAATGATAAGGATGATCCATCAACTATGGAAAGGAAAAACATTCCAGAGTGAATAGAATATACAAAGACCCTGATACAGGAAGAGGTGTGCATAAGAAAAGATTAGTCTTGGTGGAACATATTTAAAAAGGAGAGTTGTTTGAAATGAGTCTAGAGAGATGGACAGAAGCTAATGCAGCAGCATAAGCAGGAGATGATAGTGGTTTGGATTAAGAATATGGCAGAATATATTGGGGTGGGGGAATGAATGATGGTTTCTAGATGTGGAAATAGACTCAGTACTTATTAATGGGTATGATGTGTCATGTGAGGGAAAACAGGAATGAAAGATGACTCCTAGGTGTGTGACCTGAATTACTGATTGGACAATAGTGCCATTTACTGAGATGAAGAAAATTGTAAAAACATTTGAGAAGAAACTAAGAATTAAGGGTTTTTACCTACTAAACCTCGAGATGTGTATGAGACATCCAACTGGTTCTCAGGTAAGCAGTTGAGATATAAAAGTCTAGCATTTGCAAATATTGTGTGTACTTTCTGATAGTTGAAACACTGTATTGGCCAATAGATTATAAATTACTTGTACACAAAAGCCTGTTTTTTTCTGTCTGTAACCTTGTCCCCTCCCCCATCACTAAGTAGTACTGTACTCATCATAAATGCAATGGAACAGTGGAGCAGCTGAGTGTTGTACTCACTGAGATTTCCCGGGGTAATGTTTTCTGTATGCCTCATTTTTTCCTTTTCTGTGATTTTCATTGTTAATGTCAGTAAGTTATTTGTTATGCTGCCTTTAGGAAATTTAGATAGCATATACACTCTTAGAGGATAATATTAAATAGTGTTACGAAAACATTTCCAAATAGCCACACTTCTCATAGCTGAGGTCTCTTATCCTGTAAAACAGGAAATCTGAGAGCAAAATGGTGACAAAAATTTTCTTGTATAACAAGAACAGTTTCTGGAGGAATGAAGAAAGGGGGAAAAAAATCAGTCATATCTGTTCGTGTCATTAAAACTAGGGACCAGATTTTTTTATGCATTTTTGTAGAAATATTGGATTATAACATAGGTTTTAGGTGTGTATCATTATATTTCAATGCCTGCATATACTACATCCTGATTGCCACCAGAATTCTAGTTTCCTAACCATCGCCATACAATTGACCCTCTTTACCCGTATCACCCAAACCCTCCCTCCTTCCCTTGTGGTAACCATCTATCTGTTCTCTATATTTCTATAAGAGTTTATTTTTGTTTGAAGGAGGGGAAGAGTTGTTTTGTTTCTTTGTCTTCCACATTTGGGTGAAATCAGGTAGCCTTTGTCTTTCTTTGACTTATTTCTCTTTGCATAATACCATCAAGGTCCATTCTTATTGTTGCAAATGGTAAGGCTTCTTTTTATAGCTAAATAGTATTCCACTGCATATATGTCCCACATCTTTATCTTTTTATCCATTAAGAAACTCTTAGGTTGTTTTCATAACGTGGCTATTATGAATAATGCTGTACTGAACATAGGGATGTGTATATGTTTTTTAATTAGTGTTTTCATTTTCTTTATATAAACATAAGTGGAATGACTGGGTTACATGATATTTCTATTAATTTTTTGAGGAACCACTATACTGTTTTCTGCAGTGGCTAGACCAATTTAGATTTCCACCAACAGTGCACAAGTGTTCCTTTTTCCCACCAACACCTGTTATTGCTTGTGTTTTTGATAATAGCCATTCTAACAGGTATGAGATGATTCTGCTTTTGATTTGCATTTTCTCAATAATTACTGATGATGAACATCATGTGCCTGTTTTTATGTACCTGTCGACCATTTGTATGTCTTTGAAGAAATGTTTATTCAAATCCCCTGCCCATTTTTTAATTTGGTCATTTATTTTGGAGGACTGGTTTTTTAAAGGAGTGATTTCCTCCTTTGGCCATAGTCAAAAACAAATACAAATAATATAAATGTGAAGCTTGAGTAAATAATTTAGTGAACTAGAGAGATTGGTAAGCTGTACATCAGAAGGCACAGATTCAAGACTTGATTCTATCTGCTTCTTGACCTACTTATTTAATTTCTCTGATAATTAGAGAAGTGGGTCAGATAATGAAGTAAAAGCATTTTAAGAACTGTAAAGCTTTCAAAAGAAATGAGCCCAGCTGGATTATAACCTTCCTTAAAATAGAATCCACATCTTTTACTTACCTAATCTTCATTAGATCCTTGTATGTCAATTCTCCCTCAATACTTAAAATTGTTTCTCTATGATCTAACATTTAATAAGAATTTCTAGTCTAGCCCAGTTATTCTAGATTTTCTAACATAACCCAGAGGAGGAGGAAAAAGTATACTGGTGTGCATATTTTGGCATGTTTTTTCATGGTTTATGAAGGTGTGCTCTAAGAACTTGATAATGAAGGAGTTCAACTGAGAAGTTGTTAATAATAGATAGAATAAAGAATTACAAAGTAATCTAAAGAGTCTGAAATGTTCTCAGGCTTTACAATTTAACTGTAGCCACATTAATCACAACTGTTATTTGCCATCAGACAGCCCAAGTAACTAGACCAGTGTTTTTCAAGTGTGGGTAACAGCCATTAACTGGGCACTCACGACAATGCAAAATATTGAGGCCTCATCTCAGATTTACTGAATCAAACTCTGGAGTTGGGGCCTAGAAATCTGTGTTTTGGCAAGCCTTTAAATTGATTCTGATGCACGCTAAAGTTTGAGAGCCACTGGGTGAATACAAAAAATGGTACACAGTGGTTGTACTCAATGAGCTCCTATATCTGGACCCATTTACAAAGTCATCACTAGCGAGAAAAGAATGCATCAGCTATATTAGTCTAGCTTCATTAAATATTGATTCACTTCATGCCCCTTTTTCAGGCAACTTTCTGTGATTTGGTTAAGTATATACAAAAGAAAACTTGAGCTTATGATGTGTTCCTTTCCTATGACAATAATTTTTCATAGTAAATTAGTAAAGCATTTTCAAATTATGATTTAACTCCCTATATGACTTTTTTAGAAACTAGAGAGAAAGCAAGTATTCCAGAGTATTTCATGTTAAATTTAAAATGTACTATAGTATGTCCAATTGGACTCTACTTATTTTTAATAAGTACAAATTTATCAGTCTTCATTCCTGAACATTGACTTAGGTCTTCAAAAAAAAAGCAACTGAAACTCTAATTAATTCGCATTAACCTACCCTAAGATTTATACTGTTCTTCCTCTCTCTCCATATCAGCTTCCTTGTTTTTACTTTTAATGACTAAGAGGAACAAAGGTTTTCTTTATATTTATTGCTGAATTCCCTACCCAGTAGTTTTATATTTATTAATTTTTCTAATAATAAAAGTAACATTTACATAATACTTTAAATGTATAAAGAAAATAAAAATTACCTTGAATATGATGACTAAGAGAAAATATTTTTGAAAAAAGTGATTATTTTCCCAACTATCCTTTCTCTTGTCATTGCCCCCAGACTAAGACTAGATCAGTCCCATTTTTATATATTCTCGTAGTATTGTTCATAACTCCTTTATAAAATTTACCATGATTTCCGTTAAATTTTTTTGTGTGATTCTTGGTTTAATATCTGTCTCTTGCACAAGACTGTAAGTCTAGTGACCAGGTTAGGTAAATAAGTAAATGTAATGCTCTTACTAAATTGAAAATCTGGGTTTTCTGACTGCTGAAGCTAGAAGAAATGTCACCATCCTTTGCAGTAAAATTGAGAAGAAAGATAAATTGCAAGAGATACCATATATGAAATTGTTCCCAAGTCTCTCATCATGTTTTCCTAACCTTATTGTTTACTCATTCTTGATGCTTCATTCCATTATCTACTGAACATGAATTCACCATACTGCAAGTCAAGCAGTGGAGAGAAAGATGAGTACATGACAAATAAGAAAGAAATACTATGAAAACTGTAAAGAGGATAACAAATAATTACTTCCTGAAAAAATATTATTGCATTTCTACCCACCAGAAAATGAATGGGTGGCCTAACGTTTTAAACCAGGCCCAGTCCATGTACATCCCAAGGTCCCAGATTCAAGACCTGTGTCTGGGGAAACAACCAGTGATGAACAACTGAATAAAATAAAGTGTTTCTTCCTCCTCTCTTTTTTCACCCGTCTGCCTACTTACTTTCATTCCTTTTAAATAATAGTGATAATAATAATTTAATGACTTCATTTCAGTTCTCACATTTGCCAGTTGTTTTCTAGAAATACTTGTTAAGTCCAGTAGAGGGCAGTAAACACTTAAATAAAGACAGCTTAACCACCTTTCCATAAAAATGTAACACTTAAGTGTTTTACAGTTAATTTAGGAATTAATCCCCAAATATTTCTACTTATATAAGGTTTTTTTTGTCATTGGTGAGTTGTCTGCCTAATTAGAAAGTAAATATTTTAGGACAGGGAGTATCTTATTTTAATTGTTTTCCCTCCACAGCACTTAATAGGGTCCTAAACTTTACAGATTTAATCCATTTCCAAAAGTTTGAATTTAATAAAAGTTGCATAAAGAACACAATTTGGTGAATGCTTTACAGTTGTAGTACAATATAAAGTTCTATTTTAGAGCCTTGAAGAAAATAGTCTCTGCTCATAACATGACCACAATGAAGAAAATAAATGAAATGAGAATGAAGCGTAAATAATTATTAAAATAAATTTATAAATAAGCACTGTAGATGTAAATGCTGTATGCACTTAATGTTTATACAAATATAAGATTATTTTGTGGTTTGGTAAAACTGATTTGTATGTAACGGTGTATAATAAAACTGGCTTAGGAAGAGGAATATTGAAAATTAGGAAGAAAATTAAAAGCTTAAGTTCAGATCGATAGTATTTTAGCTTGACACTGGGGAAATAAAGAATCCTTCTAAAATCTTACTCTGGTTCTGGGGAAAAATATATTAAATATTTAATATGGCAAGTGATAAAAAGGTGTCACTTAAAACTATCTGGAAAACTAAGGGAAGAACATCTGAGCAGAGAGAACAGTCAACACAAAAGCCAAAATAGGAAGAAATCATTTGGTTTGTGTGAGGAGCAAAAAAGAAAAATGACATAGCTTAAAGTGCAGTGATTAAGGGGGAGAGTAGTATAAGGTGCAGTCAAGAAAGTGAGATGTCCTAGAGCCTCATGGATGTTGAGGCTTCATCCTACAATGCAGGATTTTAAGCCAATAAGATACAGCATTTTCTGGAGGGAGAGAATTAGGCAGAATTAGCGTGTTTTCTGTGTTCACTTTAATACCATATATCAGTGACATATAAATCCATTTATCTTTTATCTTTGTCAGCGCCAATCTTCCTGTCTTAGATGGCCAAAGTTTATTTTTACAGAGTTGTTATTTTGATTGATGGACAGATATAGTATCACTTTTTCAGAGCTCCTATCCATAGTTACCACATTTCTCAATTGATCATCCTTATGACTATTATCCTAAAAAGTTCTAGAATGATTTCTAAACTGATGACTTTCACTCTATCAAAATTTGTTGGTGCCACCTCAGAAATAGTTCTACTCATATTCAGAAGTGGAAAACTTACCATCTATTTACAAATGAAAATTTATTGATACAGCTTTATTTTGAACATGCATAGAGGCCTTTATTTCAGAGCAGTTAGATAAACTAAGCAATTATTTTTAATTTTTGGTAAAACAACATTCTTTTTAAAAAAAGAAAGTACAGGCATGCCCTACCGGCTCAAGTGCTAAATTATAGGCTGGGGCATAGACCACATACAGCCCAGGAACCCAATTCAAGACCTGAAGCCTAGTGTAGGGAACATCCAAAAATCAACAATAAAACAAATAAAAATGCTTCTTCCTAGTTCCCTGCCTTCCTCTTTGTATAAAAATAAAATACTTTATTGTCTTACTTCTCTCGTACACAAGGATCTTAAGTCACTTTGAACTCTTCTTTGACCGTGTAATACTTTTATTTCTCTATTTGCAAATTTCAATCAGTTTTTTCTTCAAGCTGTATGAAGATATGTGCACTGAAATCTAATAAAATGATTTTTTCAGCTAAACAAGAACATGTCTTACCAATTTAGTTTCTTTAAAAGATTCACATAGGTTCATTTAAATTCCTTCCTGTTGAGTGTAGAAACAAGTTCTGCTTCTTATAGATTCTTATAAAGATGTAAAGGAAGTTTAAATTATTTCTTTCCTGAATTACTGTTATGGAGCATTTATTCAAAAGAGAATATATGTTTGAGCTACTCTGACTTGAAGCCTTTATTTCTATTGCTACTTTTAATCAAGCAGAAAGAGAAAATTGGTTTTCTAGTACATTGACACTAGAAAAGACATCTATTGGCTTTGCAAGGTTAGGTAGTTTTCTTAACTGAATTATTCACAAACACTTAAAGATTTATCATATCCCAATGGCTATTTTGTTTCGTAGGCCAAGTTATGAACACATGAAGATAAGAAAATTTCTTCTTGCCTCAGTTCTTGCTCTCCAGAATTCAAGTTTTATATATCCTTCATGTCAAAAATGCTTCTCCCGGGTAACCTTAGTCTCCAAAAGGTAAACATAAAGCCTGCAAGCATGCGAGGAAATACAATCATACATTATAGGCTCCCTGTGATTCAAGGATAAATAAGAATTAAATTGGTTGGTTCTTCTACAAATCTTAGAGTATAATTGGCTGGGAATCTAGACTAGAAGCAAGTTTTCAAGACTTTGCTAAAGATTTTTCTTTGGAGAAGAAAAATAACTTCTCAGAACCTAAGTCCCAATCCTTGCACAAAAATTTAGCTCACTTCTGGGATGTTGTGGAATAGTACAGGGGTTTGTTTGTTGTTTATTTTTGCATGGTCCCCGGATTTTTTTTTTTTAGTAGATTCCTTGATAACAAAGACTATGTTATAGTAAACTCTGTACAACAGTTCCTCACATAACATCATTCTATTCTTTATCCTTTCATTATAAATTGATGAGAAAAAACAATCCTGGTTAAAGTTAAACAAAATGACATTACTTGAGAGTTTACTTTCATTATACATCATTTTGCTTAAAATTACAGTTTCTAATACCCTCTAAACAACATTAAGTGAGGACTTAGTGTCCTTCAGCAGCTGAAATAGTACTTTATTTGAACCTCAAATGCAGGCTGAGTATGCCTGAGAGGCTAAGATTCCCTGATCTTTATAGAGTGAAGTTAGGATTGGAGTTTCTTCAAATACTCTTTCTTTGCCTAGCGGAGAGGATAAGGCCATTTAGAAGTACTTAGGTAAGTAAGAGTAGGGAATATTCTTAACTAATTTTTTTGTCTACTTTATATTGAACGAAGAGTTGCCAGTTCCAACCCACATCCTTCCAGTAGTTATATAGGTTGATTTAGTAAGCCATTCTTTCAAGTCAACTCATGGTTGTCTCTGAAAGACCCATCATTAAATTTTCAGCATACAGGCTAGAGTCTAGCTCATAGAAAATACACAACAAATGTTTGTAAAATGGATGAATAAATGACAATATGATAGGCATCTTAAGTTTGCCCATTGTTACGTCCCCACCTATTTCAAAAAACTGAAACCCAGGGACGCTTTGCCTTTGTTCAGGGTTATTCTTAGAGCAATGTGGTAAGAAAGAAAGATTTCAAACTTCAGAGAACATAACAGGGTTGCAAATAGACTTTGATATTAAATAATTATATTATATTGAGCCAAGTATTTAGCTCTTATGAGCCTAATTACTTTCAAAGTGGAATATAGTCTCTGCATACATTAATTACATTGACAATGCTACAAAAACCTCCATTCTCCTAATTTCCATTGCTTATCTTTTTCACTGGTTTTGCTTCCTTTTTTTTCCTTACTTGATGTCGGTTTTGAGCTAACACAGGAAGCTGGTATTTCTCACCTTTATTTCCCCACTGCTACAGCATAGCAAGTTTATTACAGAGGAGTTCCACATCTAGCCTTTGCAGAAGATTTTAGAGACCCTGAAGAGCAAAGGGACTGCTCCCCAAGATTTTAATTGAACTTAGAGACAACAACCATAATTGATTGTCAGTGAGCTCATTAATTCTTCTACTCTATGCTAGATATAAGTATACTAACCTAGAAAAATAAACAAATGAAACTTGGTGTTTTAACTGGAAAAAAAAGGTAGCAAATTACAAGTATTACTTCAGATAGATCCTTATAGAGACTGCTAAAGGTCTAAACTTTTCATAATAATTCTAAGGCATTATTTGCCTTTTCATCCACATTCTTTTAAAAGTGTTTGTTTACTGGAGTTTTCTAGAGGCTACACAACATATGATAACACAACAAATTGAGCAAAGGAAAAATGAGAATCCACCCTTTTTTAGTAAGCTAGATATTAAAGAGATTTTCAAAATATAGAACAATACCACTCTCTTCTCACTATTTTTTTTATAATTATTTTAGAATAGCTATTTACCATGCAATGGGTCTATTATTTTTAAGGAATTATTAATTTTTTTATTCAGTTTTCGTTCAGTTTTAATTTCTCACTTTAAATTTCTCTTTTTTAACTAGAAATGTAGATAGATGTTGCTCCTGTAAGCAAAAGTTCTAATTTTAAAGTGAATGAAGAGTTCTGAGACCAAAATGTTTTGAAAAATGCTATTCCAGCAAATGACATTTTAGAAATAGGGGTGCCTCTTGAAGCTAAATCAGAACTATGATTTCACTATTATCTCTACTCTTCCTTCTCAAAGTGTAGTCTGAGGAACAGCTGTATCTGCATCACCTAGGAGCTTATTATAAATACAAAATCAGTGACCTTTCCCAGACTTACTGAATGAGAATCTTCTTTTTAACAAGATCTCCAGATGACTTGAACGCATACCGAAGTTTGAGAAACTCTGATCTGTATTTTATTACTAGGATTACCTTACATCCAGTTTGACGGGGATTTTCCCAGTTTACAACATTACCCCAGCCTGTGGTTTGAAATTCTGTCCTGGTTTTAATCATTCTGTTAAAAGTTAATTTGGACAAACACACACCCAACAAATTAGCACCAAATTGGTGGACAGGGGTGCAGATTTCCCAAGTGAGGGTCTTATTCAGTCCTGGCCTAAATTCCCATATCTTGCTGATCTGCCCGGCCCCCTACCTGAGCACTCTCCCATTCCCCCTGTCCTGCTGCCCCATGCCCTCCTGAACATCCCCACCCACCCTGGTGATACTGCAGTTAGTCCCTACTCTAAAAATTATGATAAGTCTAGATATTATTCTGTACCAACATTTATTTATTTCAGTCAAACCCTATTCCCAGAATCATTGAGGGAAACTATGTAAATAAATTATCTTCATTATACATGTATATTGTTTTAAAGTATATATTAGATATATAAAATGTAGTATGTATTGTTAGGCTATATTCTTTATTTACAAGATAGTTTATTATTATCCATATTGTTCTTATAGATATTACAGAAAAGAACTCTAGGCTAGGAATCCAAAATCTTGGATTTGGGTCATAAAATTCACTAATTCTGTTACCTTGAGCAAAAATTCACTGCAATATTTCCATTTGTAAATGCATTGTATACACATCAGAATGAAATATATGTTGAAAACATTTGTAAAATGAAAGGTAGGCACTAATGCATATATTCTAAGATTTGCTAAGAATGTCACAGTAGACCTGAATGCATTATTAAAACACAACTTTAAAGAAGTCCTAAGCATGTCCTGGTGGAGTAGCGGTTAGGTTAATCACCTGCGAAGGACACAGGCCACATATCCCTGGGTTCAAGGCCCAGGCCCCAGGAGAACAACCTGTGTGGAAAACTAAATGACAAAGTGCTACTTCCTCTTTCTGTCTGCCTGCTTGCCTACTGCTTCCTTCTTTCCTGCCTTCACCTTTCCTTTAAAAAAAAAAAGAAGAACAAGTCCTAATATATTTAAAGCACTTCATTTCTTTTACTGGAGCTTAGTACTAATGAACTTTTATCTGCTATTGAGTTGGTTGCCTTTACTTTATTCTATAGCCAGACTACAGCATAAACTCTAGCAGATTTGAGTAAGACTATATGAATAGTTTGGCTCTGTAGCCATCCTCAATGTGACCAAAAAAAAAAAAAAAAAGCACTGACGTAAATCAATAATTCTTATATGTAGGATTCACCTTTGTTTAAAGTAATCATCTTGAGAGCTATGGTTTTAGACTCCCCCTAGTGGCTGTCTGGCAGCAATCAAATTTATGATAACTTTAATATTGTACATTTGCCTTCTGCTACTTTTCTTTAAGCCAGATCCTTAGTGACATGAAAAAACAAAGTCATAGGATTAATCATTACCATGGATGTTTTCAGGGGTCATTTTGCTAAGCTAAGAATATTACATATTAATATCAGAGTTACAAAACATTTTAAAAAACTGGAAAAGAAGGGAACAGTAGAAGTGACAATAATCATCCAAATATTTAAAATAACTATGAGTGAGATGCAGGCTAACATTTATTTGGCAAGATCTGCACTAGGCCCTTTCTTTACTTTTACCTTGTCTCATTTTATCCTGCTTCAGCCCTGGATTTTACAGGTTGGGAACTCAAGATTTAAGGACTAGAAATGTTCCCAGATCCGACAGCTAATATATCACAGTAGAGTTACACTTAACATGTAATTTTTGACAAAACCTTTGACTATAATTACATATTTACTTTTGTAATGTTATAAATTCTCAACAAATGCCAATGACTTGAAGAAATTAAAGCTTATACAGCAGTGAAAAAAATTAGTGCACACATTGTAAAAATAATAAATGTTTCAAAAGCATTCATTGTTTTTTTAAAAGGAAAGGTACAGGCAGGAATGAAGGCAACGTCTAGATGCCTGCTTCTCTAAAGCAGGCAGGAAGAGAGAGGAGAAAGAACCAGTTTATTTAGTTGTTCATCTTGGTTATTCTACCTGGCCCTAGGTTTTAAACCAGGGACCTTCGGATATATATGGACTATGCATGGTGTGCTAAACCACTAGCCTCCCAGGGCATGCTATCATTATTTTCTTAATAGACATTGTTCTCTTAAAAGAAGATTGACCTAAGTATCGGTATGGTTCTCACTTCATTAGATTTAGCTTGCCCCTTAAACCCAGGCTGTAGCTTGCCTCAGTTTTTTAATGGTGATTTAACTACCCAACAAAGCATATCCCTCTCTCTTTTCCCTTTCACACACACATACACACACACAAAAGAGTTTCTGTCATTTTCTCCTACTTAATTTAAGTCAATAAATCCAACTATTATTTCTAAAGAAATTCAGGAGGTTAATCTGAAATATGTGTGTATTAAATATATACAAATATGTATAAATTAAGTTGTAAGTTGTATAATAACTTGTACACAAAATATTTTTAACTTTTACTCTCCAGATTTTTTCACCTTATGGGAAAATTTAATAAATGTCTCTATACTTTTTCCCCCTAATTTTCCAGGTCTAATTGTCCAAAATGTGGCTCTATTGGTGAAGCTGAAAATGCCAGTTACAGATACAAACTTTCCTTAAAAGTTGCAGAATCAAACAGATTATTTGGCATTACTGTATTTGGAAGCTGCTTAGATACATTTTTTGGTATTACAGCGACTGGTTTGCACAGGTAAGAATAAAGCATTCTTTCCCCATATTACTTTAGTATAGCAACAAAATTTGAAAATAAACTTTCATGGTAGTTAAAGAAATATAGAATAGAAAGTAGAATTTCAAACTGAGGTAGCATTTAAAAATAACTAAGGTCCCATGAGGCGGAAGAAACTTTTTAAAGAAATATTTGCATATCAGAAGTTAAAGGTTTGTCATTTCTGACTTGCGTTGCAATTTCTTCTGCATGGTTAGGCTATCAAGTTGTCCTGAAAATTCAGGACAATACATAAAAGTTTCTCTTCCTGCTCAGTCTTCTACCCTCCTCCCCTGTTCCCTTGACAAAGAAATCTCTATTCATGTCCTTATAGTTGAGTGCAAATTGGTTTGAAAAGGGGGACAACAGGAGACCACAGCCAGGATAGTCCAGAAAGAGAAAAGGCTTCCCTTTGCTTTGGGGCTGGAGATCCCACCACTAGTCCCTCTGTCATTTTTTAAATAATTGCTGGGCCTGTGATACTAAACAGACTTCTACCTTATTCAGACTTGATCATTTCCCCTACAGGCATGCAAAACTAAAGGGAACAAAATGTCTAACTCTAAGTCACTTTTATTTCTTTATTTGTAATTCAAAAGGTTTCTGATTCATTTTCAGGCTAATACCTATCTCCTAACCTTATGGCATGTTAAAATTTCAAAGTTTTTTTCTTCACATTTTTCATTTTCTTTCCAATCAAGGTACATTCGGAATCCTAGTGAAATTCTGGAAACATTGGACAATGATGCAGTTCAGAACCTATTAACTAAAGCAGTTGAAACTTGCTTTGTTGGACAAAGCTTTATTTTTGGAGTGACGGTAATTAAGACTAACTTTCTTTTTAGTGTTCTGTTAACTTTTATAGGAGATGAATTTCTTAAAATGCCTTTAGGAGTCAAATGCGAGAGCCTACAGGATCACTTTAAGCTATGTAAAAGTAGGCTATTGATGATCTGTTAAAATACCATTTGTGACAGCCTCCTCTTGCAGAATCCAGAGTCTAGTTGAAATACTTTCAGAACTTTAAAATTTTACACATATTATAAATTCAGAAGTGTTATTTTCTTTTGATATTGGGTATTTTGCCCTCCAAATTTTGTTCAGAATCTGTGGTAAAACTTTCATCAACTCTCTAATTTTTTAATTCTATTATCAGTCAAAGGAGGAGGGAACTAACATTGAAGGCACTGTATCTTAGTATTGATAAAAATTCTAAGAATTGGTTAGGAAGGACTGTCTTAAATAATTATAAAAGTGATTTGACAGTCACTGTTCAGTCACTACAGAAGTTGAAAGAATGTACTGATTCTGAAGGGTTAATGATTTTCTGTTTCATTTATCTAGCTAAAGGGAACAAATGGCAAACCTTGTATGTAATGGAATCAGGGCCTTAAAAGGGGAATAGAGCACTCCACAACTGAACAGAGAAAAACCCAAAGGGAAGATGAAAGCAGGAGCTACAGAGCTTTTCTTTGTTAAACTCTTATGTTTTTCTTTTTGTCACATTCCCTTAAGCTCAATCGAAGTCAGTGAAAAATATAATAATCACTACCATTTATTGGGCCCCTAATATTTGCTAATGATTTCAGTTTTTCACATATTATTACTAATCTTGCTTTTTTTATTGTTATTTTATAAATGAGAAAACAAAGACTCAAGTTAATAACTAATTCACAGTCCAACAATAGTAAATGTTAAAACCAGGATTCGAAGACAAGTTTGTCTTTATGCCAAGATTCACTTTTTTTTACTTTTGCAACTCTGCCTAAATAGTAAAGGAGTTGAAATTATAAAGGTAGTGGATGTAGTTGAATGTTTTAACCTTTTAAGTCCCTTTTTTACATTTGTGTCAAAGGAAAATTTCATTCTTTAAAAATTAATATCTTTTGCAGAATTTTGAAAACCAACAAGGACAAAGTTCAGATTCCAGTAACTCCCTAAAGCGGTACCCTGACCATGAGAGAGAAGTTAAAGCACTAGTCGCATGCCAGATTGTTCTGCCAGAACCAGGTGTTGCAGGTTTCACTGTCATTGACTACCTCCAGCAGCTTTTGCATCTTTCAGATTTCAGAAAACATCACTGTGGTTCCCAGATCCTGAATAGTCACTTACTTGCTTTAGAACACTCAAATAGTGATCTCAGCAGCGTATGTGGCTCTGACCACAGTTCTTGGTTTTTTGAGTCCCTTGGCAAAGATAATTTTTCAAGGTTCTGGCAGCCATCACTTGAACTCACTTCCATTAGTTCACAGCTAACAGAAGATGGTGACCTTTCAGCTTCAGAAGCAAGCAAAGCCATTGGAACTCATCCCCAAAACAGAAAATGCATCTCCTTTGCAAAGGCCTCTAGCTCCACTGGCTGCTATGATGCCATTCAGGGTTCATGGAGCCTTGTTTCCTATATAGATAAAAAGAGTGTAGCACAGAAATTGGGTGAAGAACTTCACCCAAGTATGGTTCATAGCAGTCATCTTGAAATTGGAGTTACTGACTCTAATTTATCCCCTCTAAAAATACAAGAGCCTCTTGATTCAGGTAATACAAAATCCTTCAAAAATGCAGTGGAAATTAAAATTAGGTATTCCCAGTGTGAGCTAACATGTCACCAGCATCATGATGTAGATAATAGTCCTTGTTTTCAGGAGAGAACTCTATATTGTCCACCTTCATCTTTCAAACTGGAAAAGAAAACTAGTGGTTCCCAGGATTCTGACCCTGATATTTGGGATGATCTGCCATTCTCTGAAAGCCTAAACAAGTTTCTGGCAGTTGTCGAAAGTGAGATTGGTATACCGCAGACAGATTCCAGTAGTAGGAAAAGTGACCTAGATGATGACATTGATAAATTACATAGCAGATCATCTGTGACTACCCAGAGAAATGCTGAAGGCTTGCATACACCACCTTTAACTTTAAGAGCATCACAAGCAACCGTCACAACAAACTGTAGCAAAGATAACCACCTTTCCAACTGTGAAGCAAATCCAAGTCCTTATGTTCAGGAGTCAGCACCAGATAATACAGCAGAGACTGTCTCTATGAGTAGTAATGGAAAAGAGAGTTCTGAGTATTTTCTACCAAACACTTACGTGTCATCTCCATCTTCAAGAGGTTTAGGAACAGCTATCATTCTGAAGAAGTCTGTCAGCATTTCATCACCTAGGGCTGGAATGTCACATGATCACAGTACTTCAGAGAGTGACTATTCTCATCTCAATATCAAATATTTTAATGGATGTCGAGAAAAATCACTTTCAGAAATGGGTGAAAAGTTGGAAACTTTGCATTCTGAGAGGTCTAATGATGTTTTTGACCTTTGGAATTTAGAAAATAAACAATACTGTAGGTGGCCAAGGAACCAAGTTGACAGTTTTACAATTTGCAGGAAACTTACATATTCTTTAGAAGCTCTTTGCAGTAGTCCAAATAGAAGTACAGATACAATGAATAAAACTCAGTATAGATATACCAGTAATAACATAACACAGAACTATTTCACCCATCATGAAGGTAGCTACAATGCTTCTGCTGATCTCTTTGATGATAGTGCTGAAGAAATGGACATTGCAACAGCAATTACAAAAAAATCACAGAGTACTTTGTTACAGTGGGAAAAGTCTTTGGTAAAAAGTCATATAGAATCTGGTTTTTCACTGAAATCACTTTCTAAAAACTGTAGCCAATCTTCACAAAAATTATCCTTGCAAAATATACCTGCCTCTGTATATCCAAGAACATGCTCTTCTCCACCACATTTTCAGTCAGATTCAGAATATGATTTTGAAGATAGTCAAGAGTTTGTTCCATGTTCACAGTCAACTCCAGTTGCAGGATTCTACCGCACAAGAATTCATGGGATGAAAGGACCTTTGAAAAAATCACCTGCCTTTTATTCAGGTCTTGATACTAACTATAAAAAGGCAAGGATTTCCTGTGAAAATTATGTACAGCAAGCCAGCCCCATCTGTTCAAAAAATATCAAAACTCCCAGGGAGAAATCTAGAAGATCTGTTATATCTAGTGTTACACAACCAGAGTTTTCCAACAACTGTCCTGCCGCTGTGTGTCTTGAAACTGATACTGATGACTGGGTCCCTCCTTCTACACAAAAAGTATTTCTTTCAGGAATGCATGAATTCCAAGTCATGGGTCTAAGGGAATGCCTTGCTGCCTATAAGTCTCCTGATCTAAAAGAGATGCCGAGAAAAAAAACAAAATATGTCAAAGAAAGAACTAAAAAATGTTCCACTAATGAGTCAAATTTTAAAACTATGCTTAAAGCAGTAGTTACTGGACAGAAAACTCCTAACAATATAAATTCAAGCTCCATTTCCAAAGAGTCAGTTTTGAAACTTGGTTCTTGTTCAGAAATCAACTGTTGCCTTTCATTTTCAGAAAATGGGCCAGTTCCAATGTCTGAAACTAAAAATGCTTGGTCTCCTGAATTATTTTAATGAAAAGTCACCTAACTTAATTGCTAAGCTTTTAACGTAAGTGTTTGGTTACTTTTGCCTCTCCTATTATGGAAAGCATTCTTTGAAACAGTTGAAAAAAAGCAAACAGAAAGCATGTGTTAGAGTGCCTTTCAAAATTTGGTAAAGCCATTGATTTTCCCAGTGTTTTATCCAGAATACATTGATTTGAATAATTTGGCACTTTATCTTACATAGTTGATTGTATGTTCGTGATATTCTTAATTTTGCACATGAAAAGTATTTGTTCAGATCACATGTACATTCAGAAATAAAGCCTTTGTAAACTAAAACTTAAGTCTTAATCACCCCAAATCAGCAAATACCTGTTATATAGTAGACTAGGGTGGTATAAGTTCCCTTTATTATAAAAATGAATTAGATTATTTTTAAAAGGATGTGAAGTAAATTCTTACATATAAATTTTTTTAATTATTCCAGCCTCAATTCTTTAAGTAATTACTACCATGCAATGAGTAAAATATATGTGAACTGTTGTTTTTCATTTTCCTAGAATGCCAAGAAAAATACAAAATATAGACTCCTAAATTTTATCTAAAGGAGAAATTTGAGATATGTGGAAGTCCTATCTATATGACTGATTATACGTAGGTACCACATATATATATGTGGTATTGTGGGCAACCAGACTTGTAGTCACAGGTCTTTAAAGATTCAGTAACCATTTCTTGAGGACATTATGTGACAGACTCTGTATTAGGTTCTATCATTCATTCAAAGTATTCAGCAAGTTATTGAGTTCCAGAATGTATCTTTTACTGTGCTAGGTTTAAGGTAATAGCCCTTAAGAAACTTATATTTTAATAGATTATGTCACCTACATTCTATCATTTAGCCTTTATACAGTCTTATGAAATAATCTTTTTTTGTCTGTAAAACAGTACCTTTTAAAGCTACAGTGAAAATGAATATACTGACTGAATATGGTTCCTGCCATTAAATTCAGTGTCCTTTTCTCACCATCACACCTGCCAGTACCAGAATTTTCTTTTTGCTCTTTAGTCCTTGATTACCATTCAAATTAGTATATACTTTGTAGTAACGAGTCCGGTTCCCCACCTCCATCATTGCCTTCCCCATCTTTGTCTATTAGAATTTAGTCTTTTTTGTTTTTCTTAAGGATTTTTTTTAATAGAAGGTAAACATTTTTTAACATACACATGCAAAGTATGTGTGTTAGAGAAAGTGATTTTGTTTCAGTCACCCAAGGCTGCTAAATAATACTGTAGATTAAAAACAACAGAAATTTACTCCTAGTTTTGGGGCTGGGAAGTCCAAAATCAAGGGTTCATAGGTAACAGGCTTGTCTCTGTAGGCAGAAACAGGTCCACAGATCATGTCAGCTGCTGCAGTAATTCCAATGAGCATTTTGTTGGCTCTTACGTTGTCAAAGGTAGTTGTCTTAGGAGGAATGGGTTTATTCTCTTCAGACTATTGAAACTGGTCCCTGGAAAAACAGACGTGCTCAACATTTCTCAGGATCTCCACGAACACAGGAAGGTCAGGGTCCAAGAACCCAGACCTGTACTCCTAGGGCCTGCTCTCTTCCAGAGCTCCTAAGTCCCCATCCAGAGATGAGGTGGAAGATGCAGTTCTTTACTGACTCCACATTTTCTCTTCTGCAAGTGCTTTTGAAAAGAAAAATGCCTTGCCTTATTGATATTCTTGATGGCAGTATATTTGGTATGAATTCTATAAAAGGGAGTTTGGCATTATCTTATGAAGATTTTAAATCTATGTACACTTAAAAGCATCAATTCCACTTCTAGGAAGTTAACTCATAAAAAGAAATATATGTCATGCAACATTGTTTGCAGTTGCAAATGAGTGAGACAAACATATCAGCATGTTTAAATGATATTGCAGAAGTATACACCAAACCATTGAAAAAAGTAAAGTACTGAATCAGTGTGTGCTATTTAAAATAGACACGGATATATATTTTCATGAGTTTATTATAGTCTCATGTTTTATTATGAAAATGTAAATGTTTCAAACATCCTGCCAATGTGGGATGACAAAATTTTAGTTAGGTGGCTTTTTTTTTTTTTTTTTAAGGGTGCAGGCAAGAATGAAGGCGAGTAAGCAAGTAGGCAGGAAAAGAAAGCATTTTATTTATGTTTATTTAGTTCGTCTTTATTGTTACCCCTAACCCCTACTCACAAACCTGGGTCATTGGGATGTATATGGACTACAGCCAATGGCCTTATCTGCTAGGTCACCATGGTACACCTAGGTAGCCTTTAAAAATATTGTTGATATACTTTACATGTCACTTTTTAAACATACATTATGTATTTGCAAAGTCCCCTCCCTTAGCCACAGTTCTGTATCTGATTAATATCACTGAGATGTTTCTCTTAGTTATTTTATAGTCCACATATAAATTTATCTTTCTGACTTATTTAATATAATCACCTCCACCTCCATGTTGCAAAAGGGGTGATTTTATCTTTTTTAACAGTTACATAGAATTCCATTGAGTATCCACTGCTGCTTTATCCAATCATCTGCTGAGGGGCACTTAGGTTGCTTCTATGTCTTGGATGTTGTGAATTGTACATCTATAAACATAGGGGTGCAGATATTTTATCTGGTTTGATTTTTTTGTGTGTATGCCTAGAAGTGGAATTACTGTATGTTAGATCCATCTTTATTTTTTGAGGAAACTTCTTAATGATTTTTCAAAGAGGTTATACTAATTTACATTCAAGAGTAGGAGGACTGTTTTTTTTTTTTCCCTCCACACCTCTCCAACACTTGTTTCTAGTCCTTTTGATATAGACCATTTTCACTGGTGAGAGCTGATATCTCTTTGTGGGGTTTTATGTGCATTTCTCAGATGGTGAGTAATAGTAGAGCATTTTTTCATGTGCTTGTAGTCCATCTGTGTGTCTTCTCTAGAAAATGTCTATTCAGTTCTGCCCATTTTTTGAATGGGTGATTTGCTCTTCTGTTGTTGAGGTATATAACCTCTTTATTTTAGAATTAATATCTTGTCTGATGTACAATATGCATATGTGTTCTCCCAATCAGTGGGTTGTTTTTTTGTTTGTTTGTTTTAGTGGTGATTTACTATACAGAAACATTTTAGTTAAATATAGTCCCAATAGTTTAGTTTTATTTTAGTTTCCTTTGCCATATCACTTCCCCAAAGACCTCTTTTAGGTTGATGTCATTCAGTTATTTTCTGTGTCTTCCTCTATACATTTTATGACTTCCATCAAGGTTTTTGATCCATTGTGAGTTAATTTTTGTGTATGGCAGTAACAAGAAATGGATCAAGCTTTAAATTTTTGCAGGTGGCTATCTAATTTTCCCAGCACCACTTTTGAACAGACATTCCTCTACTCAAAATTCTCTAAGGGATGTTAGTACAGGGACTTTAAGAACCTCCAAGGTTCTATGACCTGTGTCACAAATATTCTCAAACATCTCCTGCCCTTTATCCTCCACTCTTTCATTGTTTTAGATATACTGGAATAATTTTGCCTTCAGGCCTTTGTACATTCTGTTTCCTCTGCCTAACCCTTCACCAAGATATGCACACCATTCCCTCTTGCTTCAGGTCCACTTTCAATGACACATTATCAGTGAGACCTTCCTTTGACCACTTTATATAAAATAGTGACAATCATCACTGCTTCTCTTCCTTGCCCTGGTTTATTTTACCTCACAGTAATTATCACAGCCTGAGAAACACTACGTTATTTCTATATTTGTTACCCTCCTATGCTATGAGGTAAATTCAATAAAAAATGTTTTAGATATTTTTTCCATGCTATTTCTAGTGACTAGAATATTATTTGGCTGAGTAGGTGCTTGATATGTTATTGAAGGCCAACATTAAGATCCTCAGTTTATAATGAAGAAACAACTAAAAAGAGGTTAAGTAATTTTCTTAAAATAATTCAGTACTTTGACCTAAAGCCTTCATAATCTACATTCCTTTTGCATAGAATGCTCTTCATGTTCAAAGCAGGGTATTAATCTTTGTCTTCCAACGAAATTTGTGCACCTACTACTCTAGTTGCTGAAAATACTTCACAACATTACTATGAGGATTAAATGTAAATAGGAGTGTCAATAAACTTTTCAGAATGTTAGGCCACATATTATTGTAGTATAATAGAAAACCTTACTCTGACTTCAATACAAAAGTTAGTCTGCCAGGAATTTTCCACGTTACTATGGAGGCTGTAGCTACGCCCTGTTCTATGGAGACTGCAGCTATGTCCCGTTATCATGACTAAGGACAAGAAATATATCCTCCCTACTCTGCAGCTGTATATAACTGATAAAAGAGTTGCCAGTAGAAACCACATGTAGCCAAGGAGATGAATCTTTACCTCAGAGTATAAAAGGAGCGCCTCTAGATCCCGCTTTGCTCAGCTTTGGGTAACAATAAGCCAGCACCTGTGCTTGCAATAAAGTGCCAGCACCTGTGCTTGCAATAAAGTGCCATTTTCTCTACCTTTCAAGTAACTGGCTGTCAGTCTTCTCACCATCTAAAGGCTCTGCCATAACAGTAGGTTCTCTGAAAATGGAAGTCAGAAAGACTGACCTTTTCTCCAAGTTTATCTTTATCTAGATGTGAAAATACAGCTATTTTCTGGGGAACCTGAATAAACTCCAGGTATGAAAATGTAGATTGGATGACAGTTACTAATAATGTGGTTTCCTACAAATAATGAAAATAAGATATTTCAGTTCTTGAAATATTCAGATGTGAGCCAAAACACAGCCATGTAATTGTAGGTTAAACATAGCTTCAGTTTTCATCTCTCAGCTGCAGATGCATTTAGGGATATATAGATAGCATATATCAGATAGAGGCAACCTGTTAGCTGATGTGAAGTAATTGAGTTAATTAATGATAAAAATCCTCATTGTTTTTCAAAACACTAATTTACAATTTGCCAAATAAGTGTCCATCTGAAGCATGACATTGCTCAAATGAGAAATACAGTGATAGAAACATTTAGATATTTGGGAGATAAACCACATTTATATTTTCTTTCCAGTGATCTGTAAAGATTTGTACTTGAATAAACATTTAAAAATTCTATTTGAGATTGAAATTTTTCCAGGTTAATTTATGGAAAAGCCATTGTACAAGGTGAAATAACATTACCAAATTCCCTTAAGGGCAAAAAAATAAAAATAAATTTACGAATCAAAGATTCTCTCTAGTCCTTGCCTCCCAGTCTTAGCAGTTTAAGGCTTAGGAAGTCCTATTAGAATGAAATGAAATTGCCAATATCTAAATGATTATGGCCTACAAAAGTACAATTTTATGTGGTTCAAATTAATAATAGAATACAAAATCATAGCATGTGTAAATTCAAAAGAGAAATCTTTGCAAATACATCCTTCTAATGAAGGGACTAAAATAAAATTAAGATACTCATACAAACTGCAGAGAAATTGTCTATGATAATAGCTCAAAATTAATTATAGTGAACAATTTTGCAAAACCCAGTACTTTAGAAATGCTACATAATTAATGACAAAGTTTCAGGTTGCCTGTGTTTGGTTAACTAAACAACACTGTTCACAGCCTAAACCCTAAGTTTGGATACTTTGTCATCATTAACTCTACTATACTCCATGACTCACTGTGCTTACCCTTAATCCAAGAGTCATTTCTCAAATGCATATCCCAAAGCAGAGGGTGAGAGCTAAGGATTGCCAGGATTATCAGTTTTAAGAAAAGGTACAAATTCATGACTCCTGTGGAAGTGAGGGGCATCTAAAAGCAGACTACCGCACCTGCCCTATAGTATATGCTCTATAAATAGGAATTAAATGAGTGGATGGGTCAATGAATGCCTTACTAGTGATGAGAAAGTAGTCTTATTCCTAACTGAAGGAATGTTTTTAATCTCAGTCCCAGATCTCCAACCCAAGTCATTGGGCTTTACATGGTCTACAATTTTAGCCGCCTTATCTTACATGATCTCTCTAAATAACATAGAAGCATATAATGTGCTTTAGCTGGAAAGGACCTTAAAGGTATCAAGTCCAGTGTCTGTATTTTGTGGCTGGGAAAATTAAGGCTTAAAATTAATTGATTATCGCAAAGTCATGCAACTTCTCAGTGTCAGAATTAAGACTAGAATTTATGACTCCTGATTTTTAATGTAACACCCTTTCACTGAATCATAGGATAAAGCATTTTCTCATCAGAAATAATTAGCATGTAATTTTCACATCCTGAATATAGCTGAGTAACCTTATGTAGTGTTATATAATTGAAGAAGATCTTCAAAATTATTCACTCTAACCCCTAATTTTACAGGGGAGAAAATCATGGTACAAATGTTAAGTGACTAGTCCAAGGTTAGCCAATTAGAGAATCCACACTCAAAGTCAGGTCCCCATATCCCCAAATTCAGAGCAAATATAGCTTTTTCACATTTTGATGGCATGGGGTCTTACAAACATGGATAACAGGAAATGTTTATTTATATGCAAGTACATGGGAAAGCAATTTCCATTCATCTTTTTAAAAAATTCTATTACAAATAAAAACTTACTGTTAACAATCATCCTTTGCACACAAAATACATTCTTTTTACTTATACTTTCAGTATGAATTATTTCTTAGTAATAAAAATGTAAGCTACAATGGGCAGTCAAGTGATTTGACAGTTTGACAATTTTTTAAAAAGTGCTTCTTCATTGAATCCTAGGAGATTGAATGAGTACTGCTCTTCAGCATGATTTATAGCTGTCGTTTAAAACAATGCAGAGGACTTGAAAAATTCTGTAATTATGACAACTCAAGTTCTTCAAGATGAAGTAATCTTCATGAAGTTGATTACATAGCAAAATGATAAGGCTCACAGAAAAATTCTTATGGATCTAAGGGGGAGTTAGTCATTATTCAGGGGCCTTCTAATTGACCAGTTGATCAAGATTATATGTTACATTCTCTAAGTAGGATTTTAAGAGGTTCTGCTTAAATGAACACAAATGGTTTGCCAAACTAATTTTAGGACATGAAATCATATGCTCACACAGAAAGCTTGTACACAAATGTTCATAGCAGCATTATTTATAATAGTCAAAAAGTGGAGATAAATGCCAATCAACTGATGAACAGACAAATAAAATGTGATATATATGTACAATGAATATTGTTTAACTATAAAAGTACTAATTCATGTTACAATATGAAACTTCAAAACATTATGCTAAGTGTACAAGTCAGACACAAAAAGACCACAAATTGTGAAGTGTAAAATGTCCAGGATAGTCAAAGCCACAGAAAGTAGATTAGTGGTTACCAAATGATGGGGCAGGGACCAAAGTGGTGGTAAAAGGAGTGACTGCTAATGGCACAGAGTTTCTTTATGAGATGATGAAAATGTACTGGAGATACTGGCAATGACTGTATAACTTTTTGAAAATACTAACATTAACTTACTGTACATTTTAAAGGGTAAACTGTATATTGTGTGAATGACATCTTAATGTTTAAGAGAGATGTGATTTAATTAAAAAATATTTTGTTCCAACCTTCCTTCCGTAGCTCAGATTACTAAAGCACAGGCAATAAAAGCTGTTGACCCAGACTCAAGACCCAGGATTGAGAGATCAGGGGGTGGAAAAAGGAAAAAATAGTTTAGTTTCTTATTCCCTCTCCCCACTTTTTAACATTAATAGCAGTTTTAAGACAATGAACTTTCTATAGAATATTTTTAGCTAATTACACTGAGGTCATCCTGGATTTATATTTCTAAAAGTTTTTTTTAACTATTAAAAAAAAGACATGAACACATAGGGCATGATACAGTGTACTATTAATATCTGCATATTAACATTTAAAATTAAATTGTATGCTTATATTAAATATGTGGATTAGATTTTATATACTGGTTATTCAGCTATTATGAAGAGCCTATGCTTAAAACCAGCAGACAAATATTAAGAACTGAGTTCATAAGATTCAATAATGTATTTGTTAAAGCTATATGTATGTTAAACATTCACATTTTAGTGGAAAAGACGGAAGATGAGGCATTGTCTAAGTATTCATAAAACGGCTTCTCTAAATATTTTAACTAACTGCTGAGAAAACCTCCAGAAGTATATATTTTGCATTTTAGTTCATCTCTATACTAAAAGTCATGCATTAAAGTGTGTACAGCAATAGATATGGGGCACACTTTTTCCCTTTAGAGTATAAAAAATTTCTTAACCTTTAAATTATCTGATGTTTTGAACTGTGTTTTTGTTTCTGTTTTGTTTTGCTGAAAATAGTAATTTTACTTGTACTCTAGTTCAGATTTACTCATATAGCTCCCTTATGTATCATCAAAGTCACTCCAACCATCTAGTATGTAGAGAACAATGCTGTGAGCAGAAATTAGAAGTCAAGATTCCAGTCATTTGAAATTTTCTACAACAGGGACATGAAATTCCAAACACATCTGAAAGGGATAAGAGGATTCAAACTTTTTTAAAAAATAAATCAATTAACATTCATGTCAAATAGCCTATGTCAAAGTTCTACTAGAATTCCGCAAGTGTATAGGATAAGAAAATATTTATTCCTAATGATTACATTCCAGAAAGCAATATGTTTAGCAGCTGTTTTTAAGGGTTTATTGGATTTGCTTTTGGTACTTAATCCAGGCATAACCATGTAACCTTAAACAAAAACTGTGCACTATACAACCAGTGGCAAATTTTCCTAACAGACCAGTTTCTTATTTTTTGTTATTCTGTATATGAAGTTTTGCTTTATTGGGCATCAACTTTTACACCAGACAATACACATGTAAAAGGGAAAAGAAACTCTCTAAATGTGGGGGCTGATGATTATGCCCATCAAATAATGTCACATATGAAATTAAATTCTAAAAGTAAATGACAAAGATGGGCTTTGGGATTTTTTTTTTTTTTAAGCAAAGAGGAGGAAACAAGAAGCAAACAACCAGAATATTCAGAAGCACACTTTGTTATCAATTATGTTATAACTAAAGAAGAAAAACACGTATTTAATTAAAATTAATCAATAGTAAAATTATGACCTAAATCTGACACCAATAAGAGGCTAAGTGTTTATAAATACCTATCACTGACATTCCTCAAGGGAATAATGATTATCACCTTAATTAACTTTTCTGTCATTAAAAGTGAGAATAAAGGTCAATAATAAATGGAAAACATGGTACTTATAAAAGAAAATAGAATCAACGCATTTTTCTTCCCATGGAGAATGGGATCAAGAAGAAGAGGTTCAAATTGTACTGTGAGGTATTTCAGCAAGAAGGTTAAGTTTCCTGATAATGAGGAGTTTATAACTCCTGGAAAGAGGAGAGGAGAGGAGGTAGGGGGAGGGGCAGAGAGGGAGAGAGAAGAGAGAGAGAGAATCTTTCCTGAAATGTGTAAAGAAATGAAGAGTCTTGGATAACATTGTCCAAAGGTGAAAATGGAGCAAATAAGTGAATTCCATTTAAGGCCCTTTCAGAAGTGGAGGTCTTTGAAGTGGAGTTCCTTGTTTTGTCCTAAGGATCTATATGAGAGTATCCAATGTCTGCTCTTAGAAAAAAAAAATTGAATGCTTACTGTTTATTAATCAATTTACTTTCTTTTTATCTAATTTTCACAATAATCCTAACAGCTACTTCATCTCAAAGATGAAAAAACTGATGTTCAAGAGATTGTGCTTTACATAAAGTCATAACCAATACGTGGCAGTGCTAGGACTCCTCACAGCAAGCCTAGTGTTTCCCCTTTCACACATCTCCCCACACCATTACCTGAAGTGTCAAAACCACAGCCGACTAAGTATTCCATCAGGAAACAGAACACATCTCCAAAAATCCTGTTTCACTCAGTAAACTTTTGACTCATACGCTGCAGAAAGTCAGTTAAAGAGGAAATGATTAGTTTTGTGGTTTAACCTTTTACCCAAAGAATTAAAAGAAAGTCTCACCATATAGTTGCAAGACCTATGATTTAAAAAAAATAAAAAGACCAATGAAAAGTCATCAATCAGCCTAGCAAAGATGCAAATTATTTTGCAGGTGCAATTATTTGGGTCATAGGCCTTATTTGCAAATATTGCTTATTTCTGATTTTCAAAGATCTGCATTTTTGTACTTTCTACATGAAACAGTTTAATCTGTTTGGTTAAAATAATTTTTAGGTGAGGTTTTTTTCAAGAGAATAAAACCAACTAATCAAATGTTATGTGCGATTTTTCCAAAATCAATCTTGAAGACTGCTTTATGCCTGTGGCCCACTAGATCATCTCTGATAAGAGCTGCAAAACTTCATGTCAGTTTACTTATGGGATCTTTAACTGAAGATTCTATGCCACTAAAAAGCCTATCCCAAAGTCCTGTAGAGACACCAATTACTAAACTGAGAATGATCATGTTTGGGAAATGATAAATACATCATCCCAATGATTTCATGTAACTTTTATAAAACCATATCTTTTTTTATAATTTTAACTCACGAACCAGTTTATTATTTCGACAGGATATCAATGAATGGACTAACAAAACAATCCCAGTCTAGAGCATAATGGTAAGCAATCTCTAGATCATTCTTCCTGGAGAATGGGATACACATCTGACAGAAAAGCAAGGACTTAAAAAAAATCAGTAGCTGTGGGTCAACAGATAAATTTAACATGTTATGAGGGGCAAAGGACTACAAGATGAAATTTTAAGTTAGTAGGTCATCAGGGTCTATGCCATCCAATGCTGGTATTCGCTACACATCACGTTTGCCAAGTATTATACAGCTTCCATTTGAAGGAGACCATCACCTGAGGCAACCCCTTCCATGGTGAACCAACTTTTGGAGAAATTCTCCCTGATACAGAGCCCAAATCTATGACCCTATAACCTCTGTTATGTGGGTCTCATTCTACTTCTTTGAACTTCCTAGACTTGCTCTAACACACTAGTTTTATTTCTCTTTCCCAGGCTAAATCCCCCAAAATTCTTCAAATATTCTTCAGATGTCTTAAATGTTCAATTCCTCTACCATCTTCGTTATGCCTTAATTTGTTTTTAATTTCAGAGTATGGCTACAAAATATTTGTAACACTCCAATATCAGGGACTTACGAAAGGAGGTAGTGTCATTTTCCTTATTCTAACATTAATATATTAACTAGTTGCTTAAAGGGATAATAATTTTTTAATTCAGTATGTTCAGCTGTGAAGAATGTAAAGGAAGGCAACTTTCCTTCAAACTCAAATAGGCTTATGTCATAGAAATGAAATCCCAAAATACGAAAATAAAACAAATCCCTGTCGTATCCAAAAATTAGCATTCAACAATAATTATGTGCAGTGCGTTTAGTCTGATAGGATACACTTGTTTTTTTTACTGATTTTCACTTGCTAAGTCTCAAAGTATCGTTGTAGTTGTATTAATACAGATCTGTCAGTTTCATGGTTAAAGAAAGTAAGTAACCAGTTGCAATTGTTTTTAATATAGAAAATAACCTTGTCAATTATACAGTAAAGGATAGACTTGTTAATGGTGAACTTAATGTATTATATACAGGTGTTGATATACAATAATTCACACCATAAACCTATATATTATAATGTGTTGTCATTCAATAACATTTTAAGTTAAGTCAATGAAACCACATTGCATCATCAGTCTTGGACTTTAATTATTCTGAATAAAGACATTTAAGATTTAAGAAAAAAAAGAAATGGCAAGCCCTAGAAGAGCTCTTCCAGAGACTAATAGTACAGAGATCCTTAGAGTATTTAAGACCATGAAAAAAGAATTCTATAGGGCTAAGAAACAGAAAACATCTATCATTAAAGCCATTAGTTGATACGTGGTTAAAAAAGTTTTTATTACAATAAGGTGATGTCTTATTCATGTGGCTTGGTTTATTAAAAACAAATGTGTTTTCACTGTAATCAGAAGACCAGTTCAAAACCATATGCAACTAGTATTTATTCAGAATGATTCATTAACTGAAACTTGATGTTGGAGCTAGAAGGATTATGGAATTGTTCAAAGGGAAAATGAGGCAAATCATTGCTCTAACACTGGCAGTCACCAGTGCCCTCCAAAGGCATATATATTTATGGATGGAAGAATCTAGTTTTGTGAAATTCTGCCTCCTGGAACACACTGTTGGAGTAGTAGTTGAATCCACCACCTCTGGCCAGGTATAGGCCACATATATTGGAAGGACCCAGGTTCATGTCCAAGGACTGGGGGCAACAGCCGAGATGCGCAACTAAATAAAAATAAAATACTTCTAAAAAAAATTTCTGCCTCCTCCATCCAAACAAGTCTAAATTGGGTAAAATAATCCTAAACTTCTTACTTTTGTCTGTGTGTTTTCCACCTGTGTTACCAAACTCTAAATCAGAAATTGACACATGTCAAATCAATCCATTTGACTTTCATTTTCAGTTATTTTCTTGCCACTTTACTCAAGTAGACATGCTAATATGAAATGACTAAAAGACAGGAAAAGAAAGGCCAGGAAGAGTCAATGGTCAAATTTAAGTAATCCATAGTAAGGATCAGTGGTCCTGTATAATCAAAATTAAATGTTAATATAATTCAATATATCTAATAAGAGCATATAAAGGAGTAGAAAGCCATACACAAGCAGAGGAGAAATAACAAAATCCTTTGAGGATAGAGTCTACACAAATCTATAAAACATCACTAATATCAGAAAACTATATGATTTTACAGATTCTCCCAAACCAGGCTCCATGACATGAATATGATGCATTTTCACTGGCAATTTTAAAAAAAGTTTTGCCATAAATTCAGTAATTTTATTGAAAGAATAAAAAGATACCCAAAATTGAAGCAGAAATGTCCTTTGGTAGGCTTATTGGTCAGATCAAGTCAAACTGATTTATGAAAAGCAACTCTATTTTCATCCACCAATAAGTGAGAATTGATTTTTATTTTAGAAGGTGCAACTTAGTAGATATTGCCAAGACAATAAACTAGGAAAGCCAATGTTTAGATCCTAGTATGGATGAAGATTACCACATTTAATTAGCATCCTTTCTCAAGTTCTATTCAAGAAATTTCTGTTTAACTGGAAAAGCTCTTCTTGGCACTAAGTCATTTCTTCAACTAATATTTATTGAGCACCTATAATATTGTCAAGGATTATTTTCAAATGTAATCTATATCCATACGGTCTAATTTGGAATTCATGAAACGAAGAAAAAACAGAAAGTGCTACATTCTTATGTGTCCTTGCTGATGGTCATGGATAAATTACTGTCTACAGAAAGGCTGGGAGGAGTAACAAGAAAGAAAGGGGTAGAGATTCCCAATCTCTTTTTGCATGTGGTCCAGGGAGGAGGCTGAGCATTTCAGAATGAAAGTTAGAAGCTATTATCTTATAACTAAATCTGTCCAATATAACACTCCTTTTCTCTAAATTTACAAAGCAACTTTACTTTCAACACACTTGGTGTTATGAGACAAAGCTGGGTTATAATGTACTGGCGACACTGGGTTTTTGCCCTAAATTAAAGATAATAAATCTGAATTTAGTGACATTTCCTCACTTTTTAAATAGAAAAGTCCTTCTGCCCAACTGAGTAACTTGTGTTTTCAATATATTTACTTGCTGGTATAATGAAGATTGAGGGAGAGAAAGGCAACTATTATTATAAATCATTTTGGTTCGATTTACTAGATGATGTTTCTTTCCTAGAGAGACATGTTCTAAAATAAGAGCAATTCAAACTTTGGAGATTTCATACCCATAGGACAGAGATAAACACAGTAAGTTCAGCCAAGAGTATCAGTCATTTAAGCAACATACATAATGTCCATGTGCAAGAGACTGGTCACTCTGAAACCTGCTAGAGAAATACTAGAAATGCTTTATCAATGTTGTATGTCTACATGACTCATTCCTTTAAAATTAAAGAGCTTTCAAACATCCTGTGCAGACTCTGACTGCCATGATACAGCCAACAGTGGAATTACATATCATATCCATTTTCCACTACTCATCCTCGTTATGCTAAGCAGAAAGCTACGGAAACATTTGACAGCATCCACGGCATACAGGTTTAATTATTTTCCAAATTTCCATTTATATCAGAGAACAAATTGGAAGGTATCAGAGTATGGCACTGAAGAAATAACGTGTTCAGCAGCTCATCTTCCATGTTCAGTCTTGTTTTTTAAAATTGGCTAAGTAAAGGCATGTACACCTCCATTTGAATTGGAGATTTGCAGTAACATATACATATAAGGAAGGGAGGGAAGGACAGGGAGGGAGGAAAGGGGAGAGCAGGCGAGAGGAGGTGCCGGAGAAAAAGGAAAGAATTATGGGCATGACTGAGAGTAGTAACATTGCTGTAAGAAGGTGATTAATGACACAATTCAGTCTGCTTCTATAAGCAGCATTTTTCTAAGATGATCACTGGAGATACAAAAATGGTTTATGAGACTTTTCATCTGTTGCTATTCTCATTTACACTAAAAACAGCTACAAAATTCTAAGCCTTGGTCTGTTCAAGATGGATAGTACCAGGAAGTGAAAGACATGACCTACTGTCAGGGACTATGCTCTGTCTGGAACTGCATGACTGCCCATTGATGCACAGTATTTTGGGCAGTATTTTGGTCTGATTTCTCATACTACTCATAATGTCTCAGAATTATTTTTTTTATTAGAAAACCATCTATCATTCATAAAAAAAATTTTTTTCAAACTTTTCCATTTGCTTAAATGGGCAATAAAGGTGAGAGAATAAAAGAAAAAGGCAGAAATTTAGAGAGGACATGAAAAGTATTCTTTTCTCCAACAAGTCCACCCTAAAAAAAGACAGTAATAAGACTTTGAGAAAGAGTGCTGATTCATGGACTTCCCTTATTATTATTATGTTTATTTCTATGTAATACATTTAAGGACATCAAAGTACTAAAATGTTTGGTCTGTGAAAGAGGAGAATCGTTAGCACCAAAAAGTGTCATGGGGCTTGTATATATTATTAAAACAATGATTGTTACTGTTGGTCATGGGTAAAGGTTTCATTGCATTTTTACATCCCAAAGTTCTTAAAAGTGCCTGTGGACAAGAGAAATAACACTTTTGGATATTTCCATGGAGTTCTTAACGCACACCACAGAGATCATACTTGGCCTTCCCAGTTTTTGTTTACCTGGTAGACAAGAAAACCAGGGAACCCAGACGTCCTAAAGAACAGCCTCCACATGCATCCACGGCCGTGCAGGCAGGACCCCTACAGTACAATTCCCCCAGACTGTGTTCGGAAATGCGCTTTTACTTGCTTTTTTTTTTTTTAAAAAAAAAAAAAAGGAAAAAAAAAAGCAACATGCTCTGCAGATCATGGAGCGCCTAGTGCAATTTTCCCCTTGCTCCGACTCCACACTGCAAAAGGGTGAAACCATTACAGGTTCTGCTAATGCTGGCCGGTGGACAAGGCCCTTGGGCTGCCATGCTTTGTAAGCTGGGAAGTCCCCAGGAGTCAGAAGGTCTGAGAGTGGGCGCCACAGCCATCACCAGATCTCCCTGGCAACATGTGGCTCATCCAAGCAGCTGCTACTTCCTTTTGCTTCTCCTGGCCTGAGCCTTTAGTTGAAATTACAACAAGTCAAATAGCTGATGCTTTTCCCTTCTCCCGGTAAGGGTGAGGATACATTGTTCACGAGTGTGTTCTGCCTGGCTTCACTGATGAGGCGGCATGCTAAGTCAAGGAAGAGTTTCTCCACATTGTCGGATTCCTTGGCAGAGGTTTCCAGGTAATACATGTCCTGAGCTTCTGAGAATTCTTCTGCTCTCTGCTGGGAGACCTCTCTCCTTTCAGCCAGATCAATCTTATTGCCTAGAAAGGGGTAAAATCAAAGAGTCATCAGCTCTGAATGGTTATGAGGACTACTTCCACTGAAGAGGAATAGCTAATGCTCCCCTGCTGCTAAGCTGTTTCCTTTCCTGAATCTTTCTCAGCGAAGGTGATGCCGAGAGTAGTCTATGGCAGTTTGTGAGTTAGAATGCTTAAGTGAGCTTCACGAATGTTATGGAATTCACAGGAGGCACACACCCTAGCTCTATCCACTGAGAAGCCTAAAAGCAAAGACCAACCGCTCACAGGGCGGATTCCTATCACCTCAGTTGTCATGCTTTTTGAAGAAATGGCTAATTTCAGGTCAACGTACAAGACATATTGGTACCCATTTCATACCAGAAGGCATGAAAATTATCAAAGACCCTTGGGGTAACACATCAAAAGTACTCAGAAGCCCATTTGAAGAAGCTCCACTATCAAGACTGGAACAGGTGGAGCATCAATAATAACTTTAAGGGACTAGAATACATCAAATATATTTAAATCTATAATGGTATGCAAAATACATACAAACTTCAATAATTACTATTGAAAAACACTAGTGAACAAACTCAATACCTTGAAAAGAGGTAAATAAAATAGGGGAAAAAATAAGTCAAGCATTTTTCTTTATTGTCTTATGAGAACTGTGCCTCGGAATGTCACCTATGAACTATTTTTGTTAAAGAGAAAAACCCAGGAAGAAATACATCGTGTTGCTGTGCCAGCTTGGGTCCAGCCCATACTCCTCTCTGAGGACATGCTCTCTCTGTAATAAACCTGCATGGTTTTGCTTGCAATAAAACTTCTTTAGCATATCTGTGCCTCACTTGAATTCTTTCCTGAGGGGACACAAGGACAGGAGGCCTGGAAATTTACACCAGAGTACTAAAGAAGTGGGGGAATACAACAAATCCAGTGACAAGAGGGTACACAGAATAGATGGGGGCATGTAAAATAAGTCTGGCCATGAGCTGATAATCAAAGCTGAGAGATAAAAACATGGGGGCTTATAACACTATTTTCTCTACTTTTGCTAATGTTTAATATTTTGCATAAGAAAGTTTTTTTTAAAGAAAGTTAATGCCTCTCATACTGAACTAATTAACTCTCTTCAAATCTTCACTTAACTCCCTTAAATAGAATCCCAAGTAGTATTGCTTTGACTCCAGCTCTCAAGGATTTTCTATAGAGAAGAAAGCTCATGTCCAGAGCTGAGGGCTCTGGCAAGTACTTCATGGCAAAGGCTTTCCAGTGTCACTTGCACTCCTTTTTTTAATGCAGAACTATTTACAATAGCCAGGATATGGAAACAACCTAAATAACCACTGATGGACAAGTAGGTAAAAAAAGATGTGATATATATACTCAGTGGAATTCTACTTAGCTATACAAATAACACATTAAATCTTGTCATCTGTGACAACATGGATGGAACTTGGGGGGATTATGCTCAGTGAAATGTCAAAAGGAGAAAGACACAGGGTTCCCAATGTTCAAGAAAGTTTTTAGGATGGGCATAGAGCACTAGCTCAGAGAGGAAGATGCTTAATCCAGCAGCCTGAAGGTAAAGTCAAGCAGTATGTTACAAAACAACACATTGCAGTTGGACAAACACAAGATTTGGAGTCCATCTTATATGATATGTGAACTTGGTCAAAGAACTAATCTCTTTGAGCCTTGGTTTCCTTATCTGTAAATTAATTATCACGACACATAATGTTCCCAGCATGGTTTCTGGCACGTAAAATTTCACAGAAATAATGGTTTCTATAAGGTGTTTACTTAGCTTACTGTTAACCATCATTCGTGACTTAACAATGTTTCTGAACATTGTTACCCAGGTAACAAAAATTCAGGTCTTGTTAGAATATATAGCAAAGTTCCTTCCTAAGAATAAAACATTAACAATCAAATATTATTATCATTTTCCGTACCTATCATTACTATACATTAATCTACCATCACCATTTTCCCATCACCATTAGAGGACTTTTTTAGTGATCTGGTCCATTTCACACAATTCCATGTTAGATGGGTATATCTGTCATCACAGAAAATCATGGGTTGTTAGCTGTTTTCAACCCATACTAAACGGAGGTTTTATCCTCCTCCAAGATGAAACAAACAGCAGAATTTTTCTTACTAGATTCTTTTTGTAGATTAGAAATTTTAAATCTATAAAAATGTAAGAAGGGAAAATAAATTTTGTCTTTAGCACTAACCAATTGTTTCAATAATAGATTCTTTAACAACCTTATATTTTACTTCTAAGCCTGCAGCTTCCATGATCTTATAATTAGACTTTTTAAATGTGTGACAGCCTACACAACTATGCCTGTCCACTTTCTTCTCTATATCCTGTATGGATAGAAAAATCCATCAGCAATATTTTTGACTTTACCTTTCTAAAACATCACCATGGGATAGGATCTATTTCACTTTCTCTTCAACTGCAGAAGAACTGAACGTTGACTGCATGAATCATATAACTGTAGATTACATTTTTGGAAGGTACCAAGGCATGCATATCAATTCTCTGATGTGCACAGATCACTCTGCCTCCTCATTAGTCTCCACTTACCCACTAACACAGTGATGACCTTGTTGCTGGCATATTGTTCTATCTCCCGCAGCCACTCAGGAAGGCAACGGAAGGACTCCTCACAGGTGATGTCATAGGTGAGGATCAAGGCATTGGCACTTCGGTAATAACTCTGGGTAATGGACCGAAATCTTTCTTGACCTGCTGTGTCCCAGATCTGAAGCTACAGAGGCAAATGTGAAGATTGTGTTGAAAAAGCAGAAAAAAGAAAAAAAAGCATTGCCATATTTTAGTTTCAAAATGGAAACATCTCCAACAAAAAAAAAAAAAAAAAAAAAATTTATGGTCATTTTCTGTCCTAAAAACAAAATATAATATTTAAGATGCTAGGTGTGTCTGGTTAGGGAAAGAGGCTTGCTTTGCCTTTTTTTTTTTTTTTTTTTTTTGGTGGGAGGGGTTCTTTCTTTTTGTTACTTTATTTAACAGCTTCCCTTCATTCTTTAAAAAAAATAACAAAAAAAAACTTATGGCTTGCCCTGGTGGAGCAGAAGTTGAGCACATGCCACATAAATCCCAGGGTTCTGTGTTCATGTCCCAGAACCAGCAGGAACAACCAGAATGCACAACTACATACAAGGAATAAAGTGCTTCTTCCTTCCCATTCTTCCTGCCTGCCTCTCCTTGCCTTCATTCCTGCCTGTACCTTTCCTTCACAAAGAAAATGTTTAAAAATAAAACAAAACTTGCTTAGGATTATGTGCCAACCACTAAGCATTTTATATACAATAACTCACATAATCCTCACAATAACTTTATGAGGTAGGTACTATTACTGTATACTTTTCTCACAAGAGGAAATGGAGGTATCTCATAACCAGTATGTCCCAGAGCCAATTCAACCAGGCACTGTCTCCCTTGAGTCCATTCTTTTCACCACAAGGCCGTGTTGTGAAAGTTGGAACACAGGGGAAGTTCTCATTCTATTGCTTTGTTATTTCAGTCAGCAACTAGAGAAAGAAAATCTACCTTTTATAGTACAATTCACTACCTTTTATAGTTCAAATGCAAGTGACTAAATTACGGTATTGTATGTGTTAATTAAAATGGGAACAATGCCATGGCAGATAAAGACAATCATTTTCCACCATTACTTTTGAGCATCCTGATTTTGAGCCAGTCCCTTAACCTCTTTGGGCTTCAGAGGTTTCTTTATATAAAGGGATTAATAAAACACAAACCTGCTGGAAGCTGATATTTTCTGAAGTTATCAACCAGTTCTAAGACCAAAATAACTGATGGTTCTAACAAAGAAGAAAGCAAAACCCTTCTCACTTCTCCCTGAATTCCCAGCGCCAAGCAGAAAAGAACTATTCTCCATAGAGACTACTGAGAGTAGAACTAACCAGAAGGCCTTTAGAAATTACATCAATGTGAATCTTCCCTTCTAACTGTATAAAAATCATATGTCACAAGATCCATTCACCCCCAGGGAAGACATTCTGGAAACTTGGCCAGGTTCCCTATTCTTACCGCCTAATCCCCATTCTTATGTCCTGCAACCCACCCCATAATTCTCCTTCACAATGCCTGACACAATTGAATCATTTATTTATTTGTAATATTTGTTTAACAGCTCTCTTCTAATTAGACTGAATGCTTCATGAAGGGAAAATGGATCCATTTTACTCACAGAATCCCTATACCAAATAGAGTGTCTGGCAAAGTGTATGTGTTCTAACATTTAATGACAATCTTATTTAATCTTTACAACAACCCAGTGAGTTAGGCAAGTTCATGCCTCCCTTTCAGTAATGGGAAACTCCTTCTGCTAACTTATTACTCACACAAGCTGGGAGTCAGACTCCAGGACTTCTCATTCCAGTTTGAGGACTCATTTGACACTATACTGCCTTTGCCCCCTGAGACTGATTTAAATGCATATCTGCATCCAAGAGGATGAATCTGTTGGTGTCACCCTCTGCTCATACCAGTTTAGCCGAGGAAACCAAAGTGTGACTGGGGTCCCTACCACCAATTGGTGGCACACAGACTCTCCTTTGATTTGAAGTTGCAGATGCTCTTTGATGATGTATGTGAAAGTATGTATGCTGCAGATAACCATACAGATGTTACAGCTTTTGCTGGGACAAAAGCTATTTTCTCTTCTCTGCCTCAAGCCAAGGAGGATGGCTCCCCTCTGCCAGATGTGACTGAAAACAGCAGGTTATTGTTTCAATGCCACACTGAGCCTCCAAAACCACTTGTGATTGGATTTAATACTGTCAATCATTTGAAAGCAGTATGTTTTCATGATTGGCACATCTTGAGAACAGCTTTATGAATTAAAAGCACTGAACTATTCTGTACAAGAGGGATTTACGGCCTTGCCAAGTTATATACTCCTTTCTCCTAGGGAGCTGCCTGTTTCTAGCCTTAGAGTTGATTCTTAAGGATATTCATACCCACTGCCTTTATCATTCAACTTGGTTTCGCAATCACCATAATTTATTTGTTCCTGGTCAGAATGTATGGGTGTTTAATGTATGCAGAGCACTGTGCTAGGATGGGGAGGATACAAAGATGAATAAAATATGATTCTTGACCTCAGAGAGTGCAAAGTTTATAGGGAGGACAAACATAGCTAATTAACCACAAAAAAAATGTACGTATGAGAAGTTCTATTAAAGAAGAAGTAGCAGCAGAAAGCATTTCTCAGTGTTATTCTCATGTTGGTCAATATGTTCTCAACAACACAGTCACAGGTTTTCTAACCACTCTCACCTCTAGCATGGGGACAAACTGTCTACTCTCTTCTTTGCGCCAATGCTGACACCTCTGTTATCTCACTGCTGCAATAATATATTGCAATCATTGGTTTACTAATGTCTCTCTTTTCAAGACTGAGTTATTTGAGGGCAAGGGCTGTTTCTTATTTAACTTATACTGCCCAGTGCTTTCCTTGCATATACATGTTAAAAGATGGACATAGCTGAAAGATGGCTGACTGAATAAACAAAGGAGTGTGAAATCACAATGGAAGGATTCAATAATTCTGCTTAGATGATCACTAAGATATTAAAGAAGAGTTCACATATAAAATATTTAAGTCAAATGGTAGTAAGTTCTTAGAGAGCAAAAATGCTTTACCCAACACAGTGCATGGCATAAAGCACCTACTATAATAGAGGATGGATGGATGGGTGGATGGACAATGGATGGTCAGATGGACACAGATATGGATGGACAGAGAAATGGATGGATGGATGGATGAGTGAGTGAGTGAATGAGCAATGAGCATATACACATTTTCAAGACTTTCCTATATATTCAATGTAGACTTGATTAGAGAGCAATTCTGCAAATCTTCTATTATAATTAATCTCCTAAAGTTAAAATGTGAAATGAATTTATAAGTTTGCTTATTAATTATTAATCTATGATAGACTAAAAATATAAGGGAAGATCAAAATTCTATATATTTTAAATTATATTTTCTACCTAAGGCTACCTTTAGAATGCAGACCAGAGTCTTCAAGAGAAGAGTCTCTTCCTTAACTTTGCCTTCACTGACAAATGAATGAGAACCAGATTTGAGACATTAGCCAACTCTCACTTTTTCTAGATAAGGATCCAGAAGTCTAAGAAGAGATGAAGGCAGAAACTGTGATGCAAAGATGAGTGAGACAAAGATGAGTGCTCTTGGGAAGATTGTGGTCTCATAATGGAGTCAGATGTTATAAAAAGGTAGATTATTGCAGGACATAATAAGCACTTAAAACTAAGTGTTCTGAGAAAGGAGAATAAATGTAATACCTAAACCTATGGATTCAGGGGAAAAAAATGAGCCTGTTCTTCAACAGTGTCTGTTATTTAAGCCTATTCATTCCCTATGCCTGGTACGAGGTAGGCACTAACATTTCTGGTCAAAGGAATAAACTCACACATATACATATATATGTCTGTCTGTATATATGTATATCTTACATATTTATATGTGTGTCTGTGTGTGCCTATATACATATACATGTATATATATGTATGTGTGTATGTACACAACACAATGAAAGCACATTTTACCTTTACTTTTTCACCATTAATCTCCACTGTCTTAATCATAAAATCAACTCCAATTGTGGCTCCTTGACCTGGGGGGAAAAGACCCTTAAAAAAGAAATAATGGAAAACAGAATTAAGCAAACATTTAATAACAAAGGAAATCTTCCACCACTACCACCCCATCCCCCTTCACCACACACTGCCAGCACCTTTCTGTGGCTGAGTTTACGAGCAGAAAAGAGAACTCTGGTTAGTGTCATGGGAGCCCTGTTTAATTTAATTTCATGTATATGTTTTGAGGGGTAGAGAAAGGAGGGAGAAAGTGGGGGAGATGCTGAAAAGCGACGAAAGAATGGGAAAGGGGAACAAAGCAAAGAAAGCAGACAGAAGGAGTGAAGTGAGAGAATTGAGAAGGGGAAGACAAGTACAGAGGATGAAACACAAAGTTCAGACACAAGAAGAGAACTGAGGAACATGGAACCAAGGGAAGGAGATGAGGATGACAAGGGTCGCAAAATGGATAGCTGCTCTAAAAGTGGGTAAAATCAAGGAAGATTAAAACTGGTTATCAGTTTAGGGCCAGGAAAGCCCTTAGAGTAGACAACCAATATGAAAAATATACAAGAACTCAGGACAAGAAACATTTAGGAGACAGAGATGCTTTTGAATTCCCACTGCCCCAACAGTGATCACTATTTCCCTTAGTGCAATGTACCATATAGATATAACTACATGAGCTCAGGGCCAGCGATACTGGGAAGATAATTGATGAAGATAAGGTCATTCAGAGAAAGTATAATCTAAGTAGCACTAAACGGCAGCCTTAAGATCACTGCATGACCTCAAGTAAACCAGGCTCTGCTCTGGCCTTTCAAAAAATAAAAAAGATTTACCTTAAATTGAAAACTGAACTAGGAAGACATGATTTTAGCAAAAATATAATATATAATGTAACTACTGTTACATAATATTTCCTGTAAGCTTAGGAAGGGAGCTGAAGGTAAAAAGGAATTCTATCAACAAAGAATTCTTCACCAAGTTTCTCTTTCGTCTTCACTTACATTCTACAATTTCCAGAAATGAAAGTGAAATGGATTTTATTAGCTTTGGCAGCTAAGACTAGGGCATGTTTAAATCCATTACCTAACAAAAAGTTCTTTAAAGTTTGAAGTTAAATGGCTGAGCTTTAAATCAATGTTTCACTGCGTGTCTACAAAAGAAGTAAATATAAACATTCATAACTTTACTTACAAATATTGAATCCATTTCCTTTTCTTTTGGTTTGGCTCAAACATAAGGCTGCCAAGCTTCAAGTTTATAGCTCCAGCTGTTTTGCAGTCTAACGAATGCCAAAATATAAAACAAACCTTCACAATGTCCCCCCACCATCATTTTGTTCCCCAACTCCTCATGCCTCAAAAACAGCTGAATCCAATTCATTTTAACTGTTTACTAAGGAACAGAAACAAACATAATCCTAACTATGAAATACAAACTTTTGAGGGAGCTGAAGAGCTAGCATATGTAAAACAGAGACAGAAAAGAAAGAGAGGGGTAGTGTGCATGCTGGTCAAAATTAAAGTTCAAAATGGAAGCATTATTCACCTTTAATGACAGGGCTCAAGCTTTCAAGAGAAATGCCAGAGTCCTCTAGTCTCTGAGCTTAGGACATGTAAAAGGTGAAAATGATCAGGTTGAAAATTACAAGACCTAGATTTTAACACAAGTTTTGCTACCAACATGATGTGAGAAGCTATGTCATTTCATTCCTCTAGACCTGAGTTTTTCCTCTGTAAAATGAGAGGAATGGGTTAAATAAACTCTACCGAGTCTTTTTAGTGATAAGCCAACATCAAGGAAACTTGATAAAGACTGAAAACTTAGCCATAGTCTCAGTTTTGCCCTTCTGCCAAAAGTAGAAAAGATTACTAATGTTGGGTAGAAGTAAAACTATTTGGAGTTTCCAATATAATGCCACGGTGACTGACTAAGTCTAAATGCCTGTTAGTTTCTTACTTTTGATTTCGCCAGGCCAACGCTTAGGGAAAAGCATAAGGTCTATTATGTGTTCATTTATCATAGGGAAAACCCTGGCATTTCCAAAGGCAATGCTCTGCCCTAAAGCTGTTGTGTTAGCCAATCTGCCTTTCCAGTTTCCCATAGAAGTGCAGATTGTCAGAGGTGCAAGGGGCCTTGAAGGGGCCTTGAAGGTCACCAGGCCCCTCCCATGTGGCAGGGAGGCCCTTCAAGGGTGGGTATTTTATTCAGGCTCACAGGGGGAGCCAGGGCAGAGATGGGAATAGGCCCTCTGTCTCGACTCCCCCATCAGGGCTCCTTCTACAGCACCAGGTTGCCCTATGCCTTAGAGGGAAGAACCAGTCTCAACTTTCCCAACTAGCACTTTATGAAAATGCAAGATAATCTCCTAAAATATGCCACTCATATTTCTCCAGAGAAAATACCAAGAAAGATCACCTCAGTATGATTTCCCACTCATTTCTGTATAAAAGCAGTTATAGAATCTCTGGCAATAAATCTCAAAAGGAAGCCCCAAAGGAAACGCGTACTTAGATTAGATGATAAGGCCACAACCCAGAGGGAACATTTAATTTAGTCAAATAATCCTTCGCTTTTCTTATTTTATTCCCATTCGGTCGATTTTAAAAAATCAGCATTTTTAACTGTAAACCAAAATGATTCACTCAGTTTCCTGGGTGGACTTTGAATGGGCATAGGCAGAGTTTGGTTTAGTTTATAATTGAGTTAAAAAAAAAAATTGGGGTGTAGTTTAATGTCTAGATTCATTAGTTTCCACCTTTTAATTATTAGTTAATAGCCTCTTTTATCTAATAATTTATCTTGGACACTACACACTGAAAGCAAAACCACTTGCCCTCTCATTAACGGCAAGAGGCGTGAGGTGTTGGTGAGAGCACAGAGCTGTGCTCCCCTGAGATGGTTCTGAACACTCTCCTGGGTTGCAAAGCTGGTGCACTTTCAGGGGAGACTTAGTAGCTGACTGTCAAGAGGCTGGCAGTGGGAACAGTCACCACCATATGACGCTCCCCTCCCTCCATGGGCAGACTGAAAAACCCAATACTGAACCCCCATTTCTCTTACCTGAGTGAACCGTCGGACTAGGCACGTTTTCCCCACACCGGCATTGCCAATTAAAACAATTTTAAACAGGAAATCATAATCTTCCATACTCATTTACACAGCTGCAAGGCAAACACAGGCAAGAGTGAGACGGGGCCTGGTCAGACCTGCACACAGAGCTCCAGCTGCCCTGGCCCTGTCTCCTGAGGAACACGGATCTGATTCATGAGCAGAGCGGTTTAAGGCTCCTCTGGCAAGCCTGCCAGTGGAACAGACATAGGTGTCTGGTCACAGGCGGACTTTATTCCTTCCCAGTGACCTCACACCACAGAGAGTAAATGACATAGATGTCTTTTCACCTGGTAACCTTTATTCGTCCAAGTAGTCAGGTCATAGGTCGCTCAAGTGATAAGACCTGTTTTCTTTTGGCATGGAAAAGAGCTTATAAATTCAGGTGCTGGCAAGCTGGGGGTGTGGGAAAGCAGGGCCAAAAATAGCATGGGCAAAGCTTCAAGGTAGTTTATCTGCGAAGAAACTGCCAGGTACTGGGAGGTCAAGGGAAGGGGAAGAATCTAGGAAGGACCCTTTCAGTCTTCTGAAGTCCTTGGGTCTTGGGGTTCTTACCAGAGGGAATTATAGCCTTTCTTTCCATTCTATCACCACCCCATTGTCATACAATTCCAGCCAACCATGCTGATGAGGCGATAACTCCCAAATGCCTGTCTATTGTCCCTTGGGCTGTGGTGTGTGTCCTTTCCTCTGACCAGGATTTTTAGCCTTCCACCTTTGCTGGGTCATGAAATATATCCTTCAAGTTCCAAGGCAACACCTCTTTCCCTCTGAAATATTAGTTCATCTTCCTCAAATAAAGTTAAATAGGTTCATCATCCCTCAGTCCTCAAATTCCACTTTGCTGTATACAGTTATTTGTTCAAATGCCCGTGTCATCCTTCAAAGAAAGGATAACATCCTTCAGCTCTATTTTCCACCAAGGGTAGAGTTACACCTAGTTAATGTCTACTCTATAGAATTAAATATTCATCAACCGTATGATCCAGCAACTCCACTTCTAACTATCTCTCCAAACTAGAAAAAACCAATTTGAAAAAGATATATACACCCCTATATTCACTGCAGACTATTCACAATAATCAGGAAATGGAAACAACCTAAGCACCCATAGGCAGACATCTGGATAAAGAAAACACAGTATATATACTCAGCGGAATACTACTCAGCTATTAAAAAAAAAAAAAAAAAAAGATGAAATCTTGCCATTTGCCACAACAAGTATAGACCTAGAGGGGATTATGCTAAGTGAAATAAATTAGAAACAGTAACACAAATAACAGATGATCTTACTCACTGGTAGGATATAAAGAAACAAAGCAGATGAACAGAAAAAACAAAGCAAAACAAAAACTGACAGCAGGACTCTGAGAATAGAATTGAGGTTACCAGGTGGGTAAGGGGTGGGGGTTGAAATAAAGGCTACTGGGCTGCAATGGACAGTGCCAAGCACTTTTAGAAATTTGGCACTGGGTGTCGTGTTACAGCATAAAGAGTGAACCTGTACACCTAAAACTGATATAGTGTTGCAAAACAATGTTACCTCAAGAAAAAATGTATTATAAAATTGAAAAAAGAATCAATGATATATTACTTAAGTATAGTCCTTAGCTTCTCCAATTGTGCTAAGGAGAATACTACAGGCTCTGTTGACTCCAAAAGGACTATTGTGGAGATTAAAAAAACAACTGCACAAAGAAGCCTTAGTACCCACAAAGCCTCCTCTTGGTAGAAACCATTGTTATCTATTGAGCACCTACTCTAGTTCTGTGCTAATCACCATAGGAAATACAGAGAGGAGACAGTCTGCCCTCCAGACCAACATTAGAAAGGCTAAAAATAACAGCAAAGTAAAATAACAACTGAAACCAGCAGGAGAGCTTATTTCATAAGGTGTCAGCAGAACAAGTCCTATGGACTCTGGAGGAAGAGGAAAGGGAGGCTTATGAGCCCATAAGGGAAGGGTGCTTAGGGCGCACTAACCTCACTATATTTCTCCAGTTTTCTGTACACCTGAGGGTTGCCCTTCTCTTCAGACTTTCAGATATACTGTTCCTTCTGTCCCAAGCACAGAAAACAGCCCAGCTAATTTTCATTCCTTCTTTCAGTTTTGCTTAAACATCACTGTTTAGTATGCTCCTCTAACCTGTGAGGGAACCTGGGTGTCCCTGCTCCCATAATACTTTCCTCTCCTATAGTAATACTCACCATGTTTACAGTGCTTATTTATATCTCTCCCACTCCATGCACACCATTCCTCGGTATCGCCACCCTGCTTAAAATGCACACATGCACATACACACACACACACACACACACACACACTCTCTCTCTCTCTCTCTCTCTCTCTCTCTCTCTCTCTCTCTCTCTCTCTCACACACACACACACACTCACACATACACACAGAGACCAGGAGCAGGATGAGAGCAATGAAGTATATTTGGATTGAGTCCCAAACACTGTCATTGTCATCATTATTATCACCATTATTAACTCTTTTAATCCTCATAACATTTCTCTAAGGTGGACACTATTAATTTCCTAATTTGACAGACAGAGATACTGAAGCACAAGAAAAAGTTAAATAAGAAGCCATTAAAGTCCCGCTTAACTGATGGAGCTGTCATTCAAACCCAGACAGCCTGGGTCCTGCCTTGTACCACATCTTCAACCCACTGCCCTTTTCTGACTTTCACAGACCTCACAGCAGGAGCTTCAGAAAGATCTACTAAATTGAATAATGAAGGGCTATCTCCAAACAAATGTTATTTCCCTTTCTTTTCCTCCTTGACTTTAAATCCAAAACTCTTCCTACCATGTACCAATAGTTGAAATAAGAATCAAGATCAAACTCTGGATTGGGTCAATTAAAACTCAATAAAGCTGGGTAAGCTCTGGTAGCCTAGTGGACTAGTATACACTGGGAGCTAGTCCAACATACATGCCAAGGTCCGGGGTTTAAGACCAATGTGAACAACTAAATAAAAATAAATAAAATTCTTCTTCTGCCTCTTTCTTCCTGCCTGCCTACTCACCTTCATTCCTGCCTGCCATCTTTCCTTAAAAAACAAACAAACAAAAAACCCCAACTCAATAGAGCTATTAAAAGTGACAAGAAAAGAAAACGCAGGAACAGACACTACAAGGACAATGGAAGACATGAGACTCCATGGACCCCACCAGCACCTTAATGCACTGCTTTCATAAGACAGTGAAGAGGGAACACAGGGCTGGACACATTTTTTTTTTAATTTATTTGTCACACACTTATTTCTCCATCTTTGACAGAGATCAAGGAAACAAGGCAGACTATCCAGGAGAAACTGTCCAAAATCAAACACCCAAGATACAGGACTAAAAGAAGGTTGACAGGACCCAAAGTAAGCACCTTCAGAAAGAGAAAATAAGAGTTACTTGGTCAGAATCAATGGTCAGAATCAAGATTCAGGTAGTTACCACCCAGACTGAGACAGAATAAAAGTTAATCTACTCCTTTCTATAAGGAATTACAGTCAACCCTTGAACATCATGGGTTTGAACTGCACAGTTTCACTTATACGCAGATTTTTTTCAATAAATATGTAAATGCATTTTCTCTTCCTCATGATTTTCTTAAGAACATTTTCTTTTCTCTGGCTTACCTTATTGTAAGACTAAAGTATAAAATGCATATACATGAAAATAATCTAACGAACTGCTATGTTAACGGGAAGGCTTCCTGTCAACAGCAGATAAATAGGAAAGTATAGAGTGAAAAGTTGTACAGAGATCCAGTTGCTACAGGGATAAGTCAGTAACCTCAACCCCCATGGACCAATGTTGTTTAAATAAACCTCTGGGGGGAAACGTGTTTGATTTCTAAAACTTCAGGCTGTCTGTGGCTAAGACTGGACTATAAACTCCAGATTACCTGCAATGGTTACTATTGTGTTTCTAATAGAAAACATTGCTGTATGAGAAGTTGACGGGATTCTCTACAAACTACACTCTAAGAAGGCCCTTCTGTTTGGTAGGAAGGTATCATCGATCACCATATAATGAAACAGCATATCTGTGTATATTTTATAAATGTATGGATTTTAAAACAAAAACAGAATCATGGCATTATACAAAATTGTTTTTGTTTTCTATCGAATAGTATTTTCCCCAAATCCCAAAACAGGTTTTCAAAGAGAACAGACTACCAGAGATCCTCCCTCAGCATTTATCCAACACTTGCTTCTATCACTCTAAATGTTCAGGAAAAGGAAGGATTTCTCAGTGAAAAACTGAGAAACACTAAATATTATAACCCAATCTTGGAGATTTAAAAGGTGCCCAAAGTTCCCATAATGAAAAGTGGCTAAATTTGTCTAACTGAAGATTCACCCAACATGATTTTTAGCTGAGAATTCTTTCTCATATAACACATATTAATATCCCTTGTAACTAGGCTCCATAAAACATCAGTGTCGTAAATGGTATTTTATAGCATTTAAAATCAGGGCTTTTGAGGGGGGGAAAGAGGGAGGGAAGGAGGCAGAGAAGACAAGAGAGGGGAGGGAAGGGGAGAAGGAAGGCAGGGAGGGTGGGTAAAGAAGAAAGAGGATTAACAGTTAAATTTCAATTTCAGACAGCAACAAATAATTTTTAATGTTTGGTCCAAATATTGTATGAAACATGTGACTAATTTTTTAGTAAATAAGTGTGACCCTCATTCAAATTTAACTGGACATCATATATTTTATCTGACAGTCTAGAAAATCTGAGTGTCAGCTCTACTAGAAACAGAGGCCCTGAGCACAGCACCAAGCCCGCCGAGAGGCTGTGGAAGGAGATGGACAGGGTGTGAGAAGAAAGACACGCCCCCACAGAATCCAAAACAACCAAACTGGACAGAGGAGTGGCGGGGGGGGGGGGGGGGGGGGCGTGAAAGAGAACAGCAAGTAACATATGAAGACAACCTGACTGGGCTGGGGTTCTTTAGAACTGGGGTCATACTCCAGAGACTGGCACAGGAGCTATGTCGGCTGGTCTCAACCCTGAGGGCTCTCCCAGAGCACTGAGAACCTTTCTCAAGTACATCGCGGTGTTCTGCCTGGGGAGGGGGCCAAGATCTACATGCACATTGCCCCCATGTCCTTAAAGGGAGAGATCAGGCTTCAACAAGACACTAGGTTCTGACTATCTCACTGCTGTGTTCAACACGTATACAGCGAATTGAGAATGCGTGATCAGTCTTTCACTCTTAACAAGGTTCTGTCTCAGGAAGCTCATTATTGCTTAATTACTAGAAGGCAATTTACTAGGATCAACTATTGCAAGCTCACTTGCTTTACACCAGCTGATAATTGTATGTCACTGCGAGTTAATTATTCTTGTTGGCCACAGATGTCAAAGGCCCACGTGTGCCACGGCTGCTCCTCACACACCAGGCCATAAGTGCCCACATTTTTATATGGCCCGTCACAGTTTACAAAATGCTGTCACAGATGTGACCTAATCTGGACCTGCCAACAATCTCGTGAGCGAGTTCTGATCATTCATTGTGTAGGTGGGGAAACTGAAGGTTTAGGTGAGGAAGTAACTCACCTCAGTCATATACTAGTGAGTTATAAAACGACCTCTGTATTCCGGGCACCCTTTGCCAGAACAGTTTTCCCAGGTCCCTGGGCATTTTAACCATGATTTGAACACTTACTATGTGCCAGGAACTGTGCTAAATGTTTTCCATATATACTCTTATTTAACCTTTCTGCAGTCTTATTAGGTAGGTATTATTATTATTATTCCCAGATATGAAGATAGTGTTCTGAGAGATTAAATAATTTGTTCAAAATTATACAGTTAATGAACAAAAAAGTGCCAGGACTCAAAATGCACACTTTCCTGAGGAAGAAAGTTAAGTTAAAATTCTATTTACACTCCTTACACTAAAATAAATTCCAAATGGATCAAAGATTTGGATTTTAAAAGATGAAAACATAAATGTACCAGTAGAAGTATGATACATAAAAAGTCTTAAAATGGAGGAAGACTTTCTAAGAATTATGCAAAATCCAGGCCATAAAACAAAAAGACTGACCAATCTGACCAATGAAAAATGTTTAAACTCTACATAGTAAAACAATATAAGAGGAACTGATTGAAATACATATAACTAAGGACTAATTTCCTTAGATGTATAGAGCATTCCTACAGGGAAAAAAAAAAAAAAAGATTTCTTATGAATCAGTAAGAAAAATAAAATAATAAAAAAAAGAAAAAAGAGCAAGGGACATGTGCAGGTTATGCATGTGAAGGACAAGCAAGGAAATTAAAGTGGCATATATATATAAAATGATCAGCCTCACACAATAATGAAATTATAATTATAAATTATCATTTCAACTATAAAGGATAATTCATAATGAAAACTATAATAGACTAATAATAGAGGTCATTTTCATCATCTCAGGTTGGGAAAGTTCATTCCGCATTGGAGAGGACATGAAGAAAACAAGTATGGATATACTGCTGGTGGAGGTAAATCAGTGCAACCTGTATGGAAGGCAACATTGATCTAAAACAAAAAAGACAATTACAAACCTCTAACCTAGCAACTCCACCTCTAGTAATCTATTCTACACTTAAATGAGACACATGGAGAGAGAGACACATGGAGTAAGATATTTACTACAACAATGTTTATAACAGCAAATATGAAAACACTGAAAAGTTAATCAGCAAGAAAATGGATGCACAGATTATGGAAACCAGACATGAATATACTAGTCAATTAGCTAGTGAAAGGAGCAAGGTGGAAAACTGTGTATGATATATATATATGTGTGTGTGTGTATACATGTACATATACACACACATACACACACACATATATATGTGTGTGTGTATATATATATGTATATATATAAGTATATATATGACCATATACTATCTCCTGGAGGATACAAAGGAAAGTTGCCAACAATGTTTGCTCCTAAGGAGGCTGTAGTACCTAGCTCTTTCTAAAAAAAAAAGATAATCTCCAATTCTTAACAGATTACTCTGCCTTTCCACTTCATCTACAGTAATGTTTAAAAGGCAAAAAGTTTTACTGGTACATTGAGAGAGACCCTTTTAAAAACGTGCTGTTTCTATCTTTCTGCCTTTCTCTGTTTGCCTTGCACACCCCTTCACGAGAGAGGAACCTGAGAAGGAATGTCTCATACAGATTCTGGGGTTGATTTTTTAGTTTACTGTGTGTACCATTGCTTTCTCAATGAAACCATGTCTCAGCATAGTGAGTCTCTCCAGTGTGAAGTTATCTTTCATTTTCCTCAAAACCAAGTATCCATTGTTTGACAGCCAAAACCAATGGATAGAAAAATATTGTATTTCTGTCACTAATAAGGAAAATACTCTCACACATTTGTATCATGCATTTCTGCTCAGAAATTACTCTCGCTGCACTCAGAAACAGAATCTTCCTGAGGAAGCAGGAAGACCCTGTCCCCATTTTACAGATAGGTTTGAAATCAAGAGTGACCAGTGCAGGGCAATAGCATTCGAGCAACAGAGCCAGAAGAGCAGACACTAGTCCCCTGACTAAATCAGAGCTGCTGCCAGAACAAATGAGATCTGCAAATACAAATCCCTCCAAAGAAAGGCCAAGGGCATAGACACTAGGAGGAGGCTGGCATGGATCCACACAAGGGAGGGATCTCAAAAGCAGCCCTTGGGAATATTTTTAAGACATGGAAAAAATTTAAAAAGTAGGTCTGAGATCACCACAATATTATTTTCAAAAGGCAGGACCAAAAATTATTTTGTCATTTTACTTTGTATACATATCATGTTTTATATTTTCCTATTTCCTAGAAATACACAATAGATTTGGTATACCAGACATGTAAAGAAAATGAAAATTAATCCAAGAAACAGCATTACACCAGTATTAACCAGAGCAAACATCTGAAGCATCTTGTGAAAGTAACAGTGCTTTTTCCTTCCATAGTGAGAAGGCGTCACTGCTTTTCCACAGAGAGGTGAGAGGAGGAGGAAAGGGTTCAGTGCAGGACCCACTTTCCCCCCACCTCCCTCCCCCTCCCCCTCCCCCTTCCCCTTGTTCAGTTAGCTCCCCAGGCAGAGCTCATGTGTTTTGTACTACTCAGGCTCAGGTGCTTCACACAGAATCATAGATGAGCCTGGAAATTCTGACACCTTGTTTCATGGGGTTAAAGAGAAAGATCCTTCCCACTCATTAATCCCTAAAATGAGAGCCTCTGTCTGCAAAACATGTTTGTTGAACTGATCTGAAAAAGGCCTGTCCTAACCAACTTGCCTTTTCCCCCTTTGCCTTCTGCACAAACAGGCCAGGCTCCCTGCGTTGTCCTCCTCCAACAATAAACAATACCACCCGCAAAGAGCTGCAGGGTTTAGGCCTGCTGTCTTCCCAGTGATACTCTCTAAATCAGGACTGTGCCTAATCTTTCCTCTGCAGAAGCTTTCCTATGCCTGCTTAGCTGGACCGGAAGGGCCTCTCTCTCCGCATCTTGGGTCTCCTTCCCCAGGCCAGGCCTAGCACACAATGTAGCCTGCAGAGGTCAGGGCTCCAACACCTCCCTTTGCCTTAGGAATGCACAGTCTACCAAAGACAGAGGTGTTTCGGTCCCTGCATAAGACTGTTGCTTCAGACTGGCGCCTCCCTCAGCTGTTTAAAGACATCCCTTCCTCACTGGAAGCAGGAGAAAAAGCAAATGGGGAGCACGTGTCTGTGAGCTCTAGGACTCAAAGAGATGAGAATAAGATATGAGCATGTCCCTAAATAGGTCTCCCAAATGTGTACCAGGTTATGGGTCACTCAAGAGGAGCGTTATTTGTCTAGAGTCTAAATGCTTTACACACCAGCCTATTTTATCCTCGAAACACAACTGTTGGGCAGGATTTGTAGTTATCATTACTATAAATAAGGTTTTACATCTATAGAGCATCTGAGATTTGCAAAATGATTTCCTATAAATTATCTTGCCTGCATTCTGGCAAATTCCTTTGCAAAAGATAGGATAGATTTTCTTCCTCGACATGGTCCCCTAATACACACACACACACACACGCACACACACACACACACACATGCACACATGGTGTGACCTAAGCCATCTGCTTAGGCCTGTATTTCCTGTTGGACAGGTAGCTTGCATTCCCACTCTGCCCTGCCATTGTTCCTGCTTTACCACCGTGGCCCTGGCTCTCAGCAGTTTACACCCAGTCAGTTTGCCACATCCTTCCAGCAGCTGAGTATAAAATGGCACAACTTTGCTCAATAGCAAGCATTTCATATTCATCAAATGCCTTAACAACATGCATACTCCTGACCTAGCCATTCTGCTTCTGGAAATTTTCCTGAGGAATGACTCCAAGATGTGAACAAAGATTTACTCATAAGAAAGTTCATCCCAGTATTAGAATGAAGGGAGAAATAAAACCTCTATCCAACAATAGAGGTTATACTTTCAGAGTCACATATTATCACATGATAAAATTAATATTTGGAAGAAAATACATTTTTTAAATGTTTACCTCTGACTGATGGCATTGTGACTAATTTTTTTTTTTTTTTTTTTTTTTTTTTTTTTTTTTTTTAAGGAAACGGTCAGGAATGAAGGTGAGTAGGCAGGCAGGCCGGGAGAGAGAGGAGGAAGTAGCAGTTTATGTTATTCAAGTTGTTCATCATGGTTGTTCCCCCCAGGGGCTCTGAGTCATGAAGCTGGTTCCTTGGGATGTACATGGACTATATCAGCTGGAAGTAGTGGACTTGTCTGTAGGCCACCAGGTACCACACTATTCGTCTTTATATTTTATTCCAAATTTTCTTCAAAAATCATGACTTCCTAAGATGTAATACACTTTATTAAAATGCCATAGGGCTCACACTGATGAGTGAAACATGAGACAGTGGTTGGCTCTTCTAGAAAGCAGGATCTTGCTGGTACAAACCAAAATGTATAACAGATTTCAGACCTTTCGTACAATGAGCTCACTGCTGGGAATTCACATTACGGAAAGAACTGAACAAATTCAAAATGCTAAGTGAACAAAAATGCTCATTACATCTTATCTAAAAGAACTGGCAACAATTCAAATGTCCAGTGAGGGATAGCTCAGCATGGAACATCATCACCATGGAATGCAGGACAACCACCAGATATGCTAATTATGAAAACCACGTAGAAATATGAAATAATGTTGACAGGCTATAAAGTAAAAAAACAAAACAAAACACAAAGCTGCATTTGTCAGGACTGCAGCTATGAAAAATAAACATAATGTCAATAACAGCATTTCAAAAAATAAGAATATGTGCTGATAGGATTATGGGTTCAAAGGGAGCTTTTGTGTTTTGTTTTTAAGTTTTATCCTTTTATGGCAAGTTTTTTTTTTAACATTTTTTATACACTGGACACATTTTTAAAACTTAGAAAACACAGAAAAGGGGAAAATAAATTACCAGAAGGAAAACAATCAAAATGTCAGCATTTTGATTACGTTCCTCTCTCTTTTTCCAATGGTGGTTTTGTTTTGTTTTCCTCTGTAATTGTGTCAACATTTCCTTTAAAATAGTTACAAAATCATTTCAACCTTTACAAAACAGAACTTAACCTAAGATCTGTAAGAGAACACAACTGTGGTTTTTTCAAGTGCTCTCAAGAGAACTAACCTAGTAAAATGTTTGTAATGAAAAACAAAAACAAAAAAACAGAAATATTGCACCACTGTGAGAGAACAGATGGAGTCATCAAAGTTCCTAACCTGCAGAAGACTCTTAGGCCTATTTATGAAGCTGTAAGTTATTAAAACTGATGTAGTTGGAAAGTAGAAGGAATTCTGCCAGACTCTGAAGGCAGAAAGACAATGATGTACTAAGTTTTCAGATCAGAAAAAGCTTGAAGGAAACAGATCCAGCTGGTCATTAGGTTCAGAATCTTTAACCTCCTTAGCATCTCTCATGCTCTTATGCTCCTGTACACCTGCCCTGACCTTCATATGGGTCAACCTCTTGGATCTGGGCAGCAGTGGCCTGTTCTCTCTGCTCCCTCATTTAGAAGCAGTCCTTCCTTCATTCTGCCAGCATCACACACAGGGCTAACTTCCATCCACTCCCCTCTGTACTCCCCCAGAGAGAGAAACAGGCACAGGCAGAAGGAAAAACACTGTCTTGGGAAGGCCAGGGCTCTGCTGCCTGTTGAGTGAGTGTGGGCCCCACGGAAAGGGAGGGGAAACTGTCCGTTGTAGTCATGCAGGGGCTCAGTTTCTGCAATATGATCCTTTTGTGCTTTCCAAACAATGGGACAAACCGTCCACTCATCTCTTACATGCATGTCAACCACTGACTGCCCTCTGTTGCAAGGTTAGGGGAAAAGTTGCTGCAGTGGGCTGAGACAGGAAATGACACCACTAGCAGCCACCCTCCCTCTGGTGCTCCTCATGGCAACAGGAAAACTGAATTTTTTGCTTCAGATGCTTTTAGAATCTAACCGCTGTACAAGATGCAGTGTGATTCTCCTGCACCCTGTCCAAAGAACAAATCTGACCGTGTCACACCCATAAGTCAGCCTCCTCAGGAGCAGAGACTGTCTGCCCACACAAAGCCACCTGTGACAGGAGGTACATGCCCTGGTGACCAGCGTAAAGCTTGGAGTCTGAATCCTGCACCTGCCCCTTCTGAGTTGGTGATTTGGGGTCAGTTCCCTATCCTCTTGGTGCCTATGTTACTTTATTTGTACACAAAGGTAATTACAGTACTTACTTAGAGTACTTTGAGTTAGTACTTAGAGTTAGGAATTAGTAGAGTAAAGCACTAAGAAGAGAGCCCATATAAAGCAATGTTCCTCCAAAACAATTAAAATTTTAAAAAGGAAAAAAGAGACCGCCCAGCATACTGGAAGATTTCATTAAATGTTAGGTTCTGCTTGTTATTAGTGTTGGAGAAAATTCACACTTCCTAGCAGACCAGACAGAGCCACCATGACCCACTCCGGCTTATTTCCCTGGTTTACTTTCTTGTGACCTTTGAGTTCCCACCACTGCTGTGACCACATAGCCATGTCACGTCCTCCCTGCTGACTAGTGAGCAACGACCTATCTCTGCAAACTTCCATGAATCTGCATGTGAATTAGCCATTCCACTCTGCCTCCCTTGATGGTCTACGAAGACTCTCTTCAGAGAGACTTTATTATTCTCTTTGGTTTCTGTATCCTGCTTCCCCCACCAGCCCTTAACAACAGAGGTACCTATGAATTCCCATTCGTATCCTCATTGCCTGGCACTCAGTAGATCCCAAATGAATATTTACTAAGTGCAACAAAAATAGTGACGGAAACACACAAAAGCTGAGAATTCTTTTCAGGAAACCTAAACACCAGGATGAGGAGTCAAACCCCAAAACACTTTGATCCTAAGGAGAATTAATTGACAATGATGACATAAGCAAAGAAAAGAAGAAAACTACAATTTCCCAAGAGGAAACCAAACCTTGTTAGAATGTAGTGTCTGTATATTGAGGGAGGAGGGACAGAAGTGGCAATAATAATGGTTCTAAATTAGCTGGTGCTGATTGTTCTTTGAATGGCACTTATAATTTTTTTCTGAAGAAAAGGTTTAGACTTATAGCTGATTAGAAACTACCTTTCACCTTGTCCATAATGCAAGTTATTTTATTATAAAATACTTCAAAGGGTATGCTCTGGTGGAGTAGTAGTTAAATCAGCAAACTCCAAAGGAGTGCAGTCAACATACATCCCAATGACCAGGGTTCACACGCTGGATCCAGGAGAACAACCAAAGTGAATAATGAAATAAAAACAAAATGCCTCTTCCTCCTTTCTCTACCTGCCTTCCGGCACCTTTCCATAAAAACCAAACAAACAAACAAAAAAATCTGTCAGGAGCCCAGACTGAAAGAGAAAGTGAAATCTTTGTTGAATGTCTATGATGAGCCAGATACTTTTAAAATAATATAGCTTCTCTTTGTTAAAAACAATATGCTGCATACAGAAATATTCTCTTTATATGCACCATCAAATTAGAGAATTCAGTCTTCAACAACTCTGAAACATAAGTATTAGTCTCTCCATTTTATAGATACATTTGTAATGAGCATCTACTATGTGTAATCACTAATCTAGGAGTAAGCATATGGCAATGAACAGGCCAAGTGCTTCTCCCACAGAACATGCATTCCAAGCAGGCAGAAAATAGGGCAATGGATGAATGGGGAAATGATCACATATATAAATGAACAAGGGAAACATAGATAGTGACAAGTGCTGGAAGAGAACTAAAATAGAAAAAAGGGACAGAGTAACTACAGAGCTATTTTAGCCGAGGCTGTTAGAAGACCTCCTGGGGTTGCTCTATGAGTAAAAAAGAGCTAAGCACATGAAAACTGAAAGAAGAGTGTTTCAGTCTGAAGCAAACAGCAAGTGCAAAGGTGCAAAAGTGAGAATGATTTAGCATGTTCAAAGAACCAGAAACAGAATAACAAAGCCAGGTGTATAGTCAATGAGAGGAGGTTGAGACTGATCTGGGGCAGGTCACACCGAGTTTGGTAAGCCAGGGCAAAGAATTTGGATTTCATTCTGAGTGCAATGGGATGTCTCTTGAGTTCTAAGGAATGTGAGACAAACTGTTACCATTTCAGAAAGATTTCTCTGGTCACTGTAAGGGAGGGTATTGTAGTATAAATTCAAGCAGAAGCAAGGAGACTAGTTAAGAGGCTACTTGAAGTGTTTAGGTGAGGGATGTCTAGGTGGGACTAGGGTATTAGTAGTGGAGATGAGGTATCGAGATGCATTTGAGAATGCTTTTGAAGACAGAACTAGTTGAAAGACTGGGGAAGGAAATGAGAGAAAGAAATCAAAAGGAATGCTAGATAACTAGGATTGAGCACATGTCTGGATAGTAGCATCATTTACTGAGGTGGAGAAGATTAAGGGAAGAGCAAGTATGTTAAAACAAAATTAAGAGTTCTCTCAGCCATGATAAAATTGTAATCCCTCTTACACATCTATCTGGACATGAGTCTGGAGTTCCACAGAATGAGGATGAAAATACAAATGTGAGGGTCATTAGCAAATGAATTCTATTAAAAGTCATTGGAATAAAAGAGGCTATCTAGGGAGAGTGAGTAAATGGAGATGGGAGGAAGTCATTTCAGAACATAAGGCATATACTGTTTAAAGGTTGAGGAGGTAAGGAGACTTGAGGAGAGTCCAGTGAGGCAAGAAGACACCCTGAAAAGTAGAGTGCTGAAGAAAGCAATGATCATTCCTGTCAAACAAATATTGCTGACACAATAAGTAAGATTAAAACAAAGCAGAGCCCCTAGATTTGGTAACACAAAACTCATTGGCTGAGACAGACAAGAATAGTTCTGCTGGAACGCTCTGTTGTTGGGAATGTAAATTAGTGCAACTTCTACGGAAAACAGTATGGAGATTCCTCAAAAAATCAAAAATGAGGTGCACCCTTGTGGTTCAGGCAGCTAAGGTGGCAAGGAGCAAGACATGTAAAGCCCAAGGGCTGAAGGGAAAAAATATTAAATGAACTACTATTTTATCCAGCAATCCACTTTTAAACACATATCCAAACAATATAAAAACACTATTCTGAAAAGATATATGCGCTGTTGTGTTCACAGCAGCACAATTCATAAAAGTGAACACATGGAATCAATCTAAATGTCCATCAATGGATCAGTGGATGAAGATGATGTGGTACATATACTCAATGGAATATTACCCAGTTATTTAAAAAGACGAGATCTTGCTTTTTGCTGACTATTAATAAGCAAAATTACAAATTAGAAAGAAAAGGAAAAATACTATATGGTTTTACTGACATGTAAATATAAATAAACAAAACAAATAAACTATAAAAACCACAACAAAATTCTCTTAGACTCTGAAATCAAGACTATGGTTACCAGCACAACCGTAAGACAAGGGGAGGAAAACTAGGGAGTGGTAGGCAAAAGTGATAAGAGATGACTGGCACTAGGAGTCCAGTGGTGGGTACAGTGTAATATTCACAGTGATGAGGTATGGATGGATCTATTCTCCTGAAACTTACATGGCATTGTAAACTAATGAAACATCAATAAAAAATATAACAACACCAAAACTCCAGTGGAATGATGGGAAGAGGTTAGTGAGGGAACACAGTAAAGTCAAAACTATGGACAACTTTAAAGCTTTACTGAAAAAAGGAACAAAGAAACTAGAAGATACCTGGAAGAGGCTATAATGTCAATGGACTTTCAAATTAAATAATGAGTTGTTTTAGAATTCAGATAATAAATACTAAGGCATGTTTTATTTGCTAATGAGAATTATACAGTGAAGAGGATAAATTTAATGATGGTGGAGAGGGAGGCATAATTATAAGATCAAAGATATGTAAGACTTAGGCTTAATGAAGTTAATAATGTGCCCAGTCAAAGAATTGGTAGGCAGAGGAGTTGGGATAACAATCCTGCTCTGTTTTGATTAATAAATGAATACTTTTTCCACCATATCGTTGACTTATTCCCATGTCCACTCCTGCTCCACCACATAGCAGCACAACCTAACCTCTTTAGTCTCATCGTTTCTCACTTGACTTCTCCCTTCAGAGCAACATGGATGCCATCTCCTCCATGAAGTCTTCCTTGATCTCTCCTTCTCTGAACCAACACAGGCACCAAGAACTTATACCACCTAAATTTAGCTTTTGATCATATTAGCTCTTGAAACTATTCTCTGAATAAAATATCAGAGTGTGAAGATGAGTATTTTCTCAGTAGAAAACCCAGTATAATTTTTTGATGTTAATTTGAGAGGTAGCTTAGTAGTAGAAAAATTCAGATGGATTTGAGTTCAAATGCAGTTCTGTTCCACTTTGACAAGCTGAGTGATTTTGGGAAAGTCATTATCTCATACGGTTCTCCCATCTAGAAAATGGGAATAATACTACCTATCTCAAGGACTTCTGTGAAGCTTAAATGAGATATTTTTGTAAAGCTCCCTCCTACAGTATCTGGCACACAGTAAGTGTCCTATAAATATTAAATCTCTGCCCCTAAGGACTTTGGGAATATGAGTTTTATCTATCTAACAAGATGTTCATGGAGACAGATCATGTATTTCACATATTTTATTAGATCACCCACAGCCCTTAGAACAGACATCAACACATCATAGGTACTAAGTACTTTATGGTTTCATCTCAAATTAAAACAAAGGATCTAGTATTTCTCACATCTACCAGGTTTCTCAAATGCTGGTACCTGATGAACTACTTTAAATTGTCTGAAGAGTCTTAAAAATAAGACTGTTGCACTTCTTTCTCAGATGCTCTGATTAAGAAAGTCTGCTTCATTAGCTTTCAGTAAGTCAGAGAGATCTTCCAATTTTTACTCTATATTTTTATTCAAAGTATTTTTTGCATTGTTTGGATTCTTAATAAATATGCTTTAGCTTGTAATCTAAGTTACAGTTATCTTTCAAATAAAAAAGAAACTGAACAGACAGAATGGACCTATACAGTACTACAAGGAGCATCTTCCTCTAATAATTCAGATTTTTTCAAATTAATGGAGTAAAAAACTAGGGAAACAGGTACAAGGCCTGGATACTAAATGACTAGGAATTCTTTTTCCCTTTAAGATTTAATAATTTTCATTCTTGGAAGACAGATGCTAAGATGAACACTGGGAGCAGAGTTATGATGTATGCCAGTTACAATCAAATGGTTTAGCATATACCATATTTTGCCATGTATAATTTGCCTAAACTTTTTTTTTGGCCTAAACTTTAAGGAAAAAAATCTTTTGTTTTAATTTTTAATTCACATTTCTATTTGCTTATATTTAGGTACTTGTTTTTGTATTATAAAGGAATTTTAGCATATATTTTTAACATGCTATGGGACAAGAAATTTTATGTAACATGTAATGACAAAACACAAGAACAGATACAAGGTACAAGAAATTTTATGTACCATACTTATGCATCATAGAAGAACAAGAACACATTGTCATTTGTCATCAGCTTCTTCAATTTCTACATTACTGGTGTCTTTTGTAGAGTCACTTTTCTCATCCCAGTCAATTTCTCATCCTTAATTTCATCCATTGCACTGCTGATGCCACATTTTTTAAACCATTTCACATCTTCCTTCTTGACATCTTTCCACCATCTTAGGATCCAATCACAAACCAGCGCAATGGATGCTTTCTTGATTCTGTCTGTAAGGTGTTAAATCATCACCAGCTGACTGCATCTTTGACGTCCATACTTTCTTCATTAGGGCCTTAAAAGGCTTGTTTACTGACACATCAAGAAGTTATAATTGGCATGTTAGCCCATCAGGTATCACAGCAAGTTGGGTTTTCAAGTCCACTGAGATTGTTTTTTCACTTTGTGCAATATGGGTTTGAAGTGACCAAAAACAAGCACAGTTTGTTTTTTTTTTTTAAGTAATCCTCCTGGCCTTTGGGACCAGACTTTTGTTAAACCAGATTTTCATGCTTTCTTCATTCATCATCCTTTTATCAGGATAATATTTTGCATATGGAGATCATTATCATTACTGATCTCTAGAGTTATACTTTTAACTCATAAGCATAAATAAAATAATTTGAAACATTTATACAGAAAGAAAACCAGTACACATACACACACATCTGTATTTTTCCCTCACAAATTTGGGCAAAAAATTGTGCCTTATACATTGCAAAATATAGGGTTGTGTGTATGTGTGTGTGTGAGTGTGAGAAATATGGTAAACTTGTTCATTTAGGTGGTAGATATTGCGTTTCATTGTATTACTCTTTTGAGTTTATAGTGTGATTGAGTTTTTTCATGATTAAAAAGCTGGGGAAGAAAATATTCTCAAGTGATTCTGGTGGCAACTTGGGAACCACTGCTTTACCCTGTGTATTTATGGAGTTATGTAAATAAGAATGCTGAGATGTATAACATTGTAAATGTTCTGAAGTCAATAGTATTTAAAAGCATCTGTCATTATCATTCCATAAAACTATGCCTCCTACTAATTTTTTACAAACTGACATTTCACAGAGGGTTTGCTTAAGGTGAGGTACAAGTGCCTCAACATCATTCTTACAAGAGAGCAAAATTTTTCAAGGCACGCCCTTGCGTAGTGACCGTTGGGGGCAATCCATACACATCCCAAGGACCTGAGTCCACATCCTTGAGCTGGGGGTGGGGATGGGGTTGCAGTGGAGCCGGCAGGGCAGTAAACATGATGAACAACTAAAATAAAATTCTTCCTCCTCTCTCTTCCTGCCTGCCTACACCCCTTCATTCCTGCTTGTACCTGTCCTTTAAAAATTCTTTTCAAAATATTATCTAATTAATCCTTCCAGAATATTCTATGTGGCGAACCCAATTTACAGAGACTAAAACAGACAGATAGCAAGTAAAGGCTGACTTGAAGTGTGGGTTAACAGAAATAGAGGGGTGAACAAGCACACAGGTTAGAATCCACTGAACTCTTGCCTGCTACCTAACTCCAATCTAGCTAATTTCATTTCATGAATGTTTATCAAACCTGCCCCTCTATTCAGTCTCTCCATTCTAATCCCTGTCCCTCCTGCTACCCTGCTTAGATTCATTTTTCAGACCACCATCTGAGTATGTATTCAAAATGTACTGGGCAACTTGCTTGTCTGCTAAACTCCCTACAATGACTTCCCATGGTATTCAAAATCAAGTCCCAAACTCTTCAACTCACTTAGAACATCCTCTCAACTTCTCTAGTTTTGCTTCTTTCTCACTTAATTCCCATCTCACACTCTAGTGGCAATGAACTCCTCATGATATTTTTCATTCCTGTGCTTTGATTTGTTCAATCCCTCTAGTCCCTGCATTCTTTCTCTACCTAAACAGGTATCCTTCTCCTCCTGGAAGCTTTTCTAGATTTTTCACCTTCTAACCACTCATCTCCCCATATACAGGTTAGGTTCTCCTACTTGGTTCTTCCATAATGTCCTACCATAATACCTTAATCACTGCAGCTTCCCCCACTATCTATAATTATTTACTTACTGTGTTTTCATAAAACAAGGGTTAAAGGACTGGGCCTTATTCAACTGTGTAACCCTAGCACAGTACCCTCTGATTACAGGTACTTGTATTTCACCTTTCTGATGTTCAATCTATGAAATGGGAAGAATATTACCTACTTTAAAGGTTGGGATTAAGTTCAAGTATTCAAAGTGTACAGGGTATCTGGCATACAACCAGCCCTCAATATATTGATTTATAATCTCAGCATTTTCTGATTGTGCTTCCTCTTCTGGCCTTCAGGCCCAGGCTCTCACACAGGTCCTGTGTCCTCACATGAGTCCTCACACCCATCCAAATCCCTGAGAAGTCAGAATCTCCAGCTCCACAACTGTCTTGAGCTCTCAGTCATTCAGTGAACTCTAAGGCTGTCTCAGCTAAGGAACAGGTGTAATTCTACAAACATTTCTTGAGCACCTTTGTACAAGGCAATGTCCCAAGTGCAGTGGAGTAGTGAAACATGTACAAGGAATGTATGATCTACTGGGGGTAAGGAAGAGGTAGAGAGACAGCTAGACAAATGAAGGCAGTCCACTACAAAGAAGGAAACAGATATATATGTTATATATATATCAATATATAACATATATATATATAAAACATATCTATATTATATATATATATATATATATTCCAGGGAAGACCGGAAAGCCTTGGAGGAAGCAGCATTTGAACTGGACTTCAAAGGATGGATTTATGAGGGGCTATTTCTAGAGCTGTGTTCTACAAAACACAACACCAAACTCTCCTGCTCCAGCAAATGAAATGAAAGTAAATTTAGGAAATGCTACCTATTAAGTACCCCTCCACAGTGCACAGTAGCCAGGCTCTAAGAAGTCTTGAAGAATGTTATTAAACATTTTTTTTTTAAATCCAGCATCCAAATTTGACCACTAGTTCTCTGTTTCTTTCCTCTTAGATATTTATAGCATCTTGTGGAACATACTTTAAGAAATAGCAGGTTAAGTGATAACTCCTTCAAAGTTATATGTTTGTATTTTAACAGAACTTCACAGAGATAATCCTTTAACATCAGATTTTCAAACAACACAATCAACAATTTTTAATGTTCTCCTTTCATTTTGCCCAAAAGGAAAAAGCACCTAAAGACACTGCAGAACTAAGTAACTGTGAAGACAGAACAAATTCTCTCCTCCTCTAGTGTGAGGTGAAGTGTAGACCACAAGGCTTTCTATTAAGAAAGGAAAATAACACGTCTGAGTCCATTCCTTCTTTGAAGAGATGTTTACACTCATCCCGCCACACTCTCTCCCTCTCTGGTCTGCTGACTGGGTAACAAACACCAGACTTGAAAGCAAAGGGAAGGTTACATAACAACAAGCTGACAAGACACGTTTTGCACCTTAATATTTACCAGACAGCTGTGCCTGTAAAACGCAAGAAGAAAGGGGCATTGTAGGTTTATCTGTGCCCACCCTGGAAACGCACTGCTCAATTATCAAGACTACCTATTAACAAATGTTTACCGGGAGCAGGGCACAGTGCTCGTGATGCAGAGAAAAACCAGACGTCCTGCTCAAAGTCCTGCTTCACAGGTCATGGGAGAAGACAGGTAAGCAAACTGCAATGCAGCACACAAAGTGCAAGCAAACAATTCGATAGTCAGAGTTGAGTTCAAAATACCAGCGAGACACAAAAGCAGAGACTCCTTAACTGTGCCTGAAGCTGTGAAAGGAGTGTATTAAAAAAAAAACTGAAAGGGAGTTTTCCAGGCAAGTCAATCAACACATAAATAAAGACATAAAACTGGACTGGGGGATTAGAATGGGCTGGGGGAGCCAATCTTCGGGAACAGGTGGCACCCTGAAGAGCTGTATCTCATGTAATTACTCCTGAAACCCCACAGAAATTTAATTTATCGAGGGTTTTTTTCCTCGATAACAAAACTGCAAGTATTGAGAAAGAGGCAACAAGATAAAGGTGTCAAATTCTGGAAGCTTGTGCCACCTCCTTTGGTTCAAGTGGTTAAGACGCAAGCTATGAAAGCTGTAGACTTGAGTTCAAGATCTATGGCCGGGGTGAGGGGAAACAAACAAACAAACAAAAAAGTGAACAACTAAAAAAAATGGTTTCTTCCTCCTCTTTTCTTCCTTCCATCTTGCCTGCCTTGCTCTTAAAAAACAAAAAAAAAGTAGCTTGGGAAGCAGATGAACTAGTAGTAAGTCACTTGGCAAACTCAAGAAATCTGAATCCTAAACCAGAGTCAGGGAGAGCCACACACTCAGCTGGTTTTTGACACAGTATCTCTACCAGGACCAGGACTGGCAGTACCAGTCGCTCTGGAGTAGGGCTTCGGAGGCTGAAATGAAGGCAATAATGGAGAAAACGGCTCAATTAGACCCTTAGATCCATCCTCCTCACTGGCAGAATTCTGGAGACTCAGTCTCTGGAAATCATAAAACAGAAATATCCAGTATTTGTTTTAAAGTAATCTGGGAAAGGGGTTGGAAGATAGAACAAATGAAAATGTCTATTGTGGTCATTGGTGAATGGGGCAGGGAGGGGGAGGTAATCCTCTCAACACTGGTAAATTTTGAAACTTTCCATAACAAAAAATAAGGGAGTTTCTGGCCTGGGAGTACCCAGCACAGTTAAAGGGGAACACAACAAAACAGGGCACTATGTCTGCTGAAATAGATCCTCATATTCCCTTACCATTTTAATATCAGAACACGGTCAGATAGAACTGCCCTCTGCAAGGAGGAATGGAAGGCTCTTGCCTGGTGACTGCAACCAAGGAAAAACCTGAAGATCCTGCCTTGGGCTGCCCACTCAGCTCACACTACAGTGAGGTCCAGAACCAGCAATCTCCATCCTATATTCAAGTTTCCTGATAGCTTTTTTTTTCTGATAGCTTTATTAAGATTACTCGAATAGCCAATTCACTTTTTTAAAGTGGTGTTTAGTATATTCACAGAGTGTACAACCATTACCACAGTCACTTTTAGAACATTTTTTATTACCCCATAGAAAACCCTATACCCATTAGCAGTCCCTCCGCATTAGCCCCATTCTCTACCCATTAGCAGTCCCTCCACATTAGCCCCATTCTCTAGCTCCAGGAAACTACTAATCTATTTTCTGTCTCTATAAATTTGCCTATTCTGGACATTTCATATAAGTGAGAGCATACACTATGTGGTCTTTTGTGAGTGAATTCTTTTCACTTCTCATAATATCAAGGTCTTGACAGGTTTGTTTTGTTTTTTTCACTCTCCAGTCTCTGTCTTCCCTTAATCAGGAGAAACACAGCCACGGATCACGTTCAGTGTGGCATCTTGGGAAAAAAACTGGAATGAAGATACAGACCACAGCAAACACAAAAAAACTCCTTGAAGGAAGCAGATATTAGATAGGGGTGGAAATACCATTACTATTCTTAGAAAAATGAAATACAATTGCACCCATGAAATGAAAATAGGACACTATAAAAGGGAAACACTCAAACAACAACAAAAACAAAGAGTTCTTAAAAATTGACAACCTAAAAGCAAAAATAGAAAATTCTATAAAAAAAGAAAGATAAAATTGAAAAAATAAACTAAAGAGTGAAATCAAAAGACAAAGATATGTAAAACAGGAAAGAAAAGTTAAAAAAATTTTTCAGTTATAAATATTTTATTAGACCAGGGGATCTAATATCTGAATAAGTGAAATTCACCAAAAAACAAGAGAAATATGAAAGAAAAAGCATAACAATATAATTCAATAAAACTTTAAAGAAATGAGAGATGCAGTTTATTAGGTTGAAAGCACACCAAGCACAGTGTAAATTTCTGTGAAAAATTTAAAAACTATATGCAAACAGAATATTTACAAACCGTCAGGAAGGGACAATTAAACAAGAAGGCAAAGAATTAGAGTCAGAAATCCAACTTCTCAACAGCACCAATATAAAGAAGAAAACAATGGAGCAACGCCTTCAAAATTCTGAAGAAAAATTATTTGCAATGTCAAATGTAATACTTCATTAGATTATTGATCAATTATTCCAGTATATATGACATATTCCAGTATATAAAAGATATATTCCAGCCAGAAGATATATTTGAAGATGTATTCCAGTATATAAAATTTCAGATATTCACACTCCATGAATCATGTCTTAAGAAGTTCATGAAAGATGTCCTTCACCAAGCAGGAGCCAGTGGACTAGACAAGCAACTGGCTCCAAGATGGCTACTATATGAAGACACCAACCAGGCCACAGAAGTGTAACTCAAGGGTCAGAAATATTAAAAGTGGCTATCATCAAGAACCCCATTGCAATTAAACCCTCTTTGGTATTGTTGTTTTAAATATGTTTGATATATGACAAAAAACTTTCAAATATACTCAGAAGAAGAACTCCAATAACCATCACCCAGATTCAACATTCATGAATATTTCGGCCTATTAATTTGATCCATCCTCCTTTTTTTCTATGTTTAAATATTTTAAAACAGACTCCATATCATATCATTTTACCTCTATGTACTGGACAGCCTATTTCTAGGTTACATATTTTCTTATATCACAATGTAACATATGTAAGAAAATCATCAGTAATCCCTTGATATCACCAAGTCCTGAATAAAATTTTTCGAACATCTCAAAATGCGTCTTTACAATAAGACTGTTATGGACTGAGCTGTGTTCTCCCTGCCTCCCAAACTTACATGTTAAAATCCTAACTCTAGTACCTCAGAAAGTCATCATATTTGAAAATGGGGTCTTTAAAGAAGTGTTAGCCAAAAGGAGGCCTTTAGAGTGGGCCCTAATCCAACCTGAGTGGTGTCCTAATAAGAAGAGATCAGGACACACAGAGAGTCACCAGGACTGCATTTCCTCAGAGATGACGATCTGAAGAGGCCTGAAGAGGCAGGACATCTGCAGCTGTAGAGACCTCAGGAGAAGCCAGCCCTATCAGAACCTTGACCTTGGGCTTCCAGCCTACAGAATTATGAAAATATTAATATCTGCTATCCCAGCTCTCCAGCCTGTGATATTTTGCTATGACAGCTGCAGCAAACTAATACATAGACGATCCAAATCATCACAAGATTCATATATTAATTTGGCTATAATTCTTAAGATATGTTAATTTTTTCATGCCATTGACTTGTTGTGGGAGCCAATTGGTTGTTTAACACTCTGACTGCATCTGTTTGCTTCTTTAGAGTATGATTTAATTTGTCATCTTTTCCTCCATCTTTCTAATAAATCAAAGTTAGCTCTAGAGGTACAATTAGGCTTTGGAGTCAACTTGTAAGTTTGATTACTTCATAGGTGGTATGGCATACTTTCTTTTTAACATGACAGAATAATAGTTAAAATTGGTTCATATTATTTTCTGACTCTACTTGCCTTGACTACATGCCAATGAAGTAACTGCTCATCCCCCTATTGCTGGCTACATGGGTTAGCTGATGGCGTTCACTTCATTCCACAGAAGAGTATTAGTCTAACCTACTCTCTGGGCCTAGAAGTAGAGAAGACAGAGCAGATTACTCTGTATGTTCACATCCTACCAGATGACCAGTGCCTGGCCCTGTCAGGCCTCAGCATAATCCTGTCAGATGTCACTAGGAGCCTATTTCCTAGGAGTCATTCACAATGACTTGCCCAGGAACTTCCCCATCACGACCTTTTCTTGTAACCACCAGGGAAGTTCCAGCCAAATTACACCCCCCAAGTCAGTTCAATTTGTCTTCAGATATACTAGCAGCAGTGATGCCTTTCTTAACAAAGTTTGCTGAGTTTATGCTTGCTCTTTTGTTTAAAAAAAAAAAAAATGTATAGTTGAGTCATACAAACAAGGGGTTAAACCTGGAAGAAAAGTAAAGGAATGATCAATACAAAAGTCAGAATAATCATCACCTCTGGTGAAGAGGGAAAGAGACATGGGTTGGTGGGTGAGGGTACACAATAAGTTTCTAAGGCACCAGGAATGTTCAATTTGGTAAAGTTTTGGATAATAGATACACAATGTTCCTTTTATTATTCTTTAAATTGAAAATATATATTTAAAACACTCTCTGGTATGCAGGATACAATTCATATTTAATTTCTGTGTGTGTGTCTAGAACAGAATTTTAAGAGGATAGTGAAAAGGAGAAAAGACTGGAATGGGGTTTACGCTGAAGGCAAACGGGAGCCTTGGTGATGTATTCTTGGGATTACCATCGGGGACATTTATATCCAAGACAAAATTAAAATGGCTTTCCCATAAGATATCCATCAAGAATTATAGGAAAATCTTTTTTTTTTTTTTCTAAGTTACCTAGAGATGAAATATCCAGCACTGTAATTCTCTTGAGGGGAAACATAATAATATAGTTTTGATGTATTTTTTTCAACAAAAGGAGATTCAGCTTGCTCTAAGGGAACATGTTTGCCTTGAATTTTTAAACAACACCAAGCTGAGAGGGATACAGAACAAATGTTTTAGATGACAGAATTGGAATATATCTTCGTGAGCTAGAGTGATAGGTCAAATCTCACCCAATTTGTAACAACAGCTACCATTTACTGAGCACTTATGATATGCCAAGCACTCTAAATAATTTACCTCATTTAATCATCACAATTCCACTGGAAAGGTGAGCCCCAAGAAAGAAACTTGTCCAAGGTCACAAAGCAAGTCAATACAGAGTCATTATCTGAACCTAGGTTTTAAGATTCAAGTTTAAATCTTAAGTGAGAGTTCTTCAGTTACCAGAAATTAACATGTAAAACTTGAATCCTCTTTACTTTAATGCAGCCTGTCACCCTCAGAGATCTGCTACCCAACCCTAATCCCCTTGGGCAGATAAGTATACCAACACATCAGAAAAATTAGACCAGACGGATTTCATTCATTAATATAACATTTGGAGAGCCTCTGGCAGCTGCCAGGAAAATTCTATTTGTCCTTAGGAGCAAGCCTGTTATTTACAGTAAGCTGCAAGAGAATTCTTTCTGCTGCTACACAATCCCAGCTCAGGTATGTCTACCTTCTCAACTGTACTTGTGACTTTGCAAAACCCAAGCTCTGAGATTGTAGGTGGGGGTCCCTTAGGACAGACTGTTAATAAGACACCTTAGCAACCTTGTTCTCAACCCTCGATTTTCTCTCATCCTCAGGGACACTGTGATTTGAAGGGTGTGTGTAACTGAGAGAACAGCACCATTGGCTCCAATGCTACTGCGCAGTCAATGGAGCAGTCTCAAAAGACGGCCAGAGAATTTTAATGAAAACCAGAAAACTCCTGACCACTATGTCCAACTACAGTCCAGGCCTGCCAGCCCCTTTCCCTGCAGTTAAGAATTCCTGAGCCAGCTTCGCCCCGAAAAAGCAAGGAGGAAAATCCATTTTGCATTCAGCAGAGTCTTCCATAGTAGTCAATTTTCAGGGTCATTTAGGTGACAGGCAAGGCACATGCTAATTGCAAGAGGACCCAGAGTTGCACAGGACATGGCAGCAGCAGATCTGAGCCAACAGATTATGAAACTGTCATTAAAAAAAAAGAAAAAACCCTCTTTCCTTCTGCCAAAGCTGTCTGAACACAGCTGCATACAAGGTTCGTGAGGAATTTTAACAAGCTTAAAGGGACCGTATTTCAGATACTCAGTAACCGAAGGTAGAGGAAATGAATATTTTGAGCAGTTACTATGAGTCAGGTGTTCTGATTTTATTCCACCTTCACTATGTGTTGGGCATTGTAATATGCATGTAACTGGTAAGAACACTGACTCAGAGAGGTTAGGTAACTCACCCAAGGCACACAGTTGGCGAGTAGAGACTCAACATTCAAAGTTCAATATTGATGAAACGCATCAGAAACAAATTCAAATTCCTAACTTGTCCTGCCTAATAAAAAGAATGATCACTTACTGAACACGGGTTTTGCACCTGGCACTAAGTTATGATTTCTCACACGCACTGTAACAGCTAATCCTCACAGCAATCAGGTAAAACAGGGGTCATATTAACCCCATTTTTAACAAAGAAATGAAGGCTAGATGTCAATTAACTTAGCCAAGGTCATGACATTGCAAGGATTTGAACTCAGGTATATCAAATTCTAGATCCCTCACAACAAAATACTCACCCTAACAGCCTACAGAGGCAAACCACCTATGTCATTATGCCAAACAAGCAAGTTGTAGAGAAACTTCTGTTCCCCTTCTCAGCAGGTAATCCACATTCTAAGGTTACCTTTCAACAGCTCTGAGCACTCCTCAGTTGGGACACTGAATCATTGCTTCCAATAAGGCTTCTCGGGAATGTGTGCTCTATTGACTCTGTATGCATGAAGGAGAAGGCTACCACCATGAAATCAAGATGCTTGTGAATACAGAAGCCGACAGCTTCTTTCTGCAGGCTCTGCTCACACCTCACAGTACACCCCCACCCCGTCCGACAGCGCACAGACCTATTTTGTATTCTTAACAGGAAACTACGTGCCTCCTCTTTGAGCAACTGTGATTTCCCAAGGGAGATGACTGTCTAGACAGAGCATCCCAATCCATCTCTACAAGAGATGGGCCATACAATGTCAAGTTTGATCATTTCATTTGGGGTGGGGGGGGTCTGTTTTCAGCACTCCAGCAAAAGTCCTGGGTTTGGAACCTCTGGGTTGTCATTCTGACATCACTCAGCCCAACAATCTATATGTTGGGTTAGAACTGTCTCCTCCAGCCAGGTGAGCATTGCCTGAGGGAAGTCACAGGCCACTTTCAGCAGCCTATGGGCCTTGCATGCAAATATTCTTACTAATCAGGCTGAAATGTGACAGAATCCTTCTACACATGTTCAGAATTAAGAACCAGGCTTTGAGATGAACTGAGTACCTAATATCTGCCAGGTACTGTGGGCAGGTACATTCACATCTGATTAATCTTCACATCTTAATTAATCTTCTCAACATTCTGTGAGGTAGACAGGATTGCTGTTATACGTATGAGGCAACTGAAGTTCAGAGAAGGAATATAATTTGTCCAGAGTCACACAGAAAGATGAAACTCTCAGAATCAAGTTAACTTTTAATATGATTCCAAAACCCTTACTTTCAGTTCATCATATGTCTGTTCACTTACCCCTCAGGTATTTACTGAACACCCCCTAAGTGCATGAAAGTGCCACCTATAGGGGATATGACAGCTAACATGGTAGCCCACGTCTGGTCACCAAAGAGCATGTGTCCGCATAGGGAGAAAATACAACACGATCTAGAAGATGAGATTAGGGCTTTAGATGGACGTGAAAAGTGAAAGAGAGCCAGGAAAGCTAGGAAAGAAAAGAAATGAGAAGTGCAAGGTGTGGCTTGAGGGAATGGCTTGGAATAGCTAAAGAACACAAAAGACACCAGAGACCAAGGCTGAGCAGCGGGGAAGAAAAAAACATGTTTGCAAGGAGGCAGGACCCTGTTGACCATAGAAAGGAGTTTGGATTTTGTTGTAAGGACAACAGGAAATCAAAGAAGGGTTTTAATTAGGGTAATGACATGATCTGATTTAGGCTTTAAAGAGATTAATGTGGTTACTTTGTGGAGGAAGAACGACAAGATGGCAGCAAGAGTTAGGAAGCAAGGGAGAGATGATGGTGACTTGGACCAGGATGATGGCAGTAGAGATAGAGTCTATATTTTGAGATAGCATTGCACCACTGTATCTGAGTGGTGAGGGGAACAAACACCTATGTTCTGGCTTGAAGAACAGGGTGGATGGTGTACTATTTAATAAAGAAAAAGTAAAATTCTCATGAGATAGCAATGCTTTGTATTTTATATAACATCAAGAAGAAAAAGGAAGTAATCCAGTTGTGTTTGTTCAGGGGAAGTTGCTTAACCTGGTGAAGATGTATTGGCAGTGAAAATGGAGAGAAGACAATAGAAGTCTGAAAGGCCACCTAAGGAAATACTTACATCATGTTGCAATCTCTCACTGCCAAACTAGAATCAGTAGGTAGATGGTAGACACAGAAGATGTAAGGAAGGGCTGTCTTACTGTCAGAGTTGTGAGAAGTAGAATGACCTACCTTGGGGTGCTGATGACTTACCTGTGATTGAAAGTGTTAAAAAAATAAATCGATGACCCCTTGGATAGATAGTTAGAAAACTCAGTAATTGGATGGGCAAATCCTTCTGAAAATGAAATCTTTCTAAACCACAGAAGAATTCTAGAATTCCGAGCCTTTAAGGATAAAATCTTTACTACTCTGACCTTTAGAAGTGAAGTTTTTCCAACAGGGCAGAACTTCCTTGGCATGTCCTGCCTTTTAGAAGGCAAATGAGAATAACATTAACTTATTTCGGTCACTATAACATGACTTCTAAGTGTCACACAAGATGCTGAAGGGCTTTTGGTACAGGTAAAAGATGCAACTATGAAACCAGATAGGCCAGTACTGCAATTTATTAGCTGCATGATCTATGGTAAATTATATAAAGACTTTGAGTCTCAGTTTCTCCTTTTAAAAAATGGAAAAAAATAATTCTATTCAGGATGTTTGTGATAAGAATCGGTGTCTGGTACATTTCAGTAAAAATAGTAATACAGTAATATTTATTGAGCCATTAATATGCCAGGCATGTGTTATATAATATAGTTCATGTGCATTTTTTCATCTATTCCTTACAACATTAATATCTATAATACTGACGCTATTATTAACTCTTTTATTTTAATTTTTTTAAAGGAAAAGTGCAGACAAGAATAAAGGTAAGCAGGCAGGCAGGAAAAGAGAGGAGGAAAACGTATGTATTTATTTTATTTAGTTCTTCATCTTGGTTGCTGCCCTGGGTTGCAAACCCTGGTTCTTGAGATGCATGTAGACTGGGGCCAGGGAATTAATCTTTAAGTCACTAGGGTGTGCCACCCTTTTTTTTCAAACTGTAAAACAGATTAATAGAGGTTAAGTAACTTATCCAAAAGTCATATGGCTAGTAATTGCTCAAATTAGGCAAAAACAAAGAAATTAATATTTAGAAAAAATTTTACATTGCAACCTGCTACTTTAACTAATTTATTAACTAGAAAGTAAATATTTATTGAACATATAATTGAATAAGTGAATGAGTCTAACACTGAATAAGTTCCTTCCAGGCACAGCATCGAGAAACTAGGATTACAGAAAATTTACATCAGTTTAATTGAGAGTTTGTCATTAAAACCACTATTAATTCATTTATGTATATATCTATGTCTATCTGCCTATAAATCTCTATCAGTATTTATAGGAAAGGTGCAGGCAGGAATGAAGGAGAATAGGCAGGCAGAGAGAAAGAGAGAAGAAAGAAGTATTTTTATTTACTGTATTTAATTGTTCAACTTAGCTATCACCCTGCCTCACACCACCCTGCCCCTGGTCACAAACCTAGTTCCTTAGGATATGAGGACTACATTCCCTCCCCTGCCCCCACACCCCCCTGCCCAGAGGCCATGGACTTAACCACTAAGCCACCAGGGAGCGCCAAAACCACAATATTGAACTGTGGATAACTTGTCAACATAATGACCATGAACAAAGATCCTAAGAAATGTCATTCTCATTGAGACAAGAAGTCAATACTATTGTTTTGTGTTGGTGGTTGGGGGTTATTTTTGTGTTGGAAAGCCAAAATTGTTAGAGGTGTGCTCAGAGCAATAGGCAAAAGACTAAAAGCACACAATAAATGGAATTTCAAGAGGGGACAGTCTCAAAGAATGAGTAAGACTTTCCAAAGAAGCAGAAACCTAAGAGAACAAAGGCTTAAAACAGAGAAGACAATAACTAGAAGTTTTCTGATTAACTTCATTAGAATTGTAGAGAAAGAAATCAAGTCTCAGAGGGCATTTAGATGAATGCGTTAAGGGGAAGAGGGGACGGTCTTTAAGAAGCTTGGTAATAAAAAGGAAAGGGAGACAATAGCAGCCTAGTGAGGAGAAGACAAACTAACAGCAAGTTTAGAAGGTAAGAAGCAGGAGCCAAAATAAAAAGAGAAGCTGAAGATGGATGGTTGGTGGAAGAGATGCACGAATGAAACAGGGCGCACCCAAGTAGTTCAGGTGACTGACAGAGCTAAGGTGCAGACTATGTAAAGCCCAACAGCCTAAGTTTGATACCCAGGGCCAGAGGCATGAGGGGAAGGATCAAAGAAAAAGAGAATAAATTAAATGGAGGACCCCAACCCAAGGAAGTCAAAAGGGGTGAGACAGAATGCATAAGAAAAAGGCTACCCTTGGGAGAGACAAGGAGACCGACCTTCTGCTATGAAGTATGAATGAAGATAAATAAACATAGTGCAAGTCACTCTGAATCAAGCTGGGTGAATAGTGATCAAGTTAGACAACACCATTTTGAGCTTAAAATAACATTTTTTGAACCATTCATAAATTAGCATGAAAAAAAGCCAACTGTCTTGTATATAAGTCCTACACAGCTAAACATCAGACTTACTGAGGAGCGCTTATGTTCTGTTTCATGATCTGTGTGCTTGTTTACACCAATGTGTTCAATTTGAAAACTTCTTAAAACTGTAAACTGACATGTGTCTTACATATATGTACATTATACTTCAATTAGAAGCTTTTATAAACCATTCATTACCTAGAATCACCACTTCTGTACTTTTTGTTTAGCTTTTAAGAGTCATTTAGGCACTAAGCCAGCAGTTGGGGTGTGGACCATATAAAACCCAAGGACCAGTGTCCAAGACCCAGGCCCAGGAAGGAACAACTGTAATAAACAAATTAATGAAAGTGCTTCCTTCTCTCCTTCTTTCCTCCCTCCCTCCCTCCCTTCTGCCTTCCCTCCTTCCTTCCTTCCTTCAAAAGCTTCTTCCCCCTGTCCCATAAAAAAAAAAAAAACACAAAAAACACAAAAAACCCCACACACACATTTACTGCCTCCCCTGTAGCTCAGGTGGCTAAAGTATAGGCTATGAAAGTCATGGACCCAGGTTCAATACCCAGGACTGGAGAAAAAAAAATTTAAGAGTAAATCAACCTCTAGAAAACTCTATCTACATTCTTTCAGACAGGCATCTCTCCACTGAATTCTTTTATATTTGCCATAGTACTAAATTCAAGACTAGATGCACAGTAGGTAGCTAATAAATATATGTTGTTGTGAATAGAAAAACTTGAGTACCAAATGTCCAGATTTAATACGAATCCATCTCCAGGTAATGACACCTTTATGATCATGAAATCTGGCAGACCCCACTTTAGCAAGTGATTGCATGGATTATCAGTAATGGAATAAATTAACATTATGTGCCCCTCCCTTGTGAAGCAATGGGAATTATATAACATTAGCTCCTTAGAAGTCTTGAAAAAAAAAAAGTTGACTGAATACAATTATGAAGAAATAATGAGACAAATTCAGATTGTGAGCTATTCTTAAGGAAAAAATGCTGGAATCTTAAAAATATCAGTATCAAAAAACACAGCAAAGAGGAAATGAGACTTATAGATTAAAAGAGATTTAAAAACAAAAGACAGAGCAAAAATGAGAGTGAGTGAGAGAGATGAAGATACATACCTAAATTTAACATGTAATGCTCAATTGGCTGTCAGATTAAGCCAAGGTTAAAGAAATAACATTAGCAGTAGTATTTGGACAATAAAGGTATAACAAACTATTTACAAAAATGGCAGCAACTGTTAACATACCTATATCTACACCTCTGAGCAATATGACTTTACAGCTCCTCTCATCTAAAGGAGCTTGTGAACTGTTTGGCAAAAAAGACTATCAAAAATTATCTGTGCCTGCTCCAAGCCTAGGCCTTGAAGACTTTCCAAATGTCCTTTCTCTCTTGAAATCAGTCTGTGTGCCAAGAGAACAAGCCTGGACTATCTTGCTGGAGGATGAAACCCTCAGGAGCAGAGACAAGCCATCGAAACTGAAGCCAATTTCGACCAACCAGGCCCTACTGGATCCAGTAGCTGATTGCAGTGAATGATGGGATCCAGCCAAGACCAGCTGAGTCTGATCCACATTAAAACCACTCAGTTGACCCACAGAATTATGAGCATTAATAAATGGCAATTATTTTAAGCCACAAATTTGGGGCATGGTTTGTTATGGAGCAAAAGGTAAGTGAAGGTGAGATTTAACTAGACTGTATATTAGATGATACTATGGAATCAACATTGTTTCTAGGGTATAAGAGTATTGTGCTTATGTAGAAGAGTGTCCTTATACTTAGAAGATAAATGCTGATAGATTTAGAGATAAAATATTAAGGTGTCTGCCCCACCCCCCCACAAAAATCTGCATATGAAAAGGTAAATCAAAAGTTAACAATAAGTAAATCTAAGAGCTTTTTAAGTGTTTGTATTAGTCTGTTGATTAGAAACTTTTGAAAAGAAAAAGAAAAAAATGCACACCTGACTTCGGAATATGTTGACATTCAACATGTATCCGATAACGTAAGTTACCACATAATGAACAATCCTTCTCATCCTTTTTGCCATCTCACCCCTTTTTCACTAAAGGTGACTACCACTGCTAAAGGAAGAGGTGGAGCAGATATAAAATGCAGTCAACCAGAGCTACACCCTGGTACAGTTAAGAGAAAGATTCTTTAAGAGATAAGAAATGTTTAAAAATAATATTCATGACAAGCAATCACTAAGGGGGTTTTCAGCCTGATATAATAATAATAATAATAATAATAATAATAATAATAATAATTAATAATAATGTGGCAGGTTAGCTAGAACTTGAAAAGAAAAACAGCTCTGGCAAGAAATATAGGCAGGTCTTTGAATTATTTTGTGTTAGAAAACAAATATTCATATGTTTTTCTATTTTAAGGGATTTCTCAAACGCCTACAAATGAGAAGAGTATCTTGTATTAAATTTCTTGCTCCTGAAAATCCCTCAAGAGTCTTACCAATCGACTCTAAATCTTTTTTTTTCACGACCTAATGAAAGCCTCTTTTATTTAATTGGATTTTCCTCGAAGTGATATGTAGCAATTATTAATGCTGTGTATTGACTTGTGTGAACCAACCCAGGGACCTAGGTGCAAAGGATAGTTTTCTGAGCTGAAATCCAAGGACTCAGCCTTATTATGCCATATAGAGAAGTCCTATTTATAATGAATGCCAAAGCTGACGCTGTCACTTACATATACACTGACATAGACATAGGCATACACACACACACACAAAACAGTATGTAGGTAGAGATTTTTTTTTTTTTAACAATCTCTAAAATATGTTAAATGTCTTTGACTTTAAAACACTCCAATCAAGCAAGCCATATAGTATCACTATCAGGTAAGAAAACATTAACTTATACAAGGAAATAAAATCTTACAAGGTGTTGTACTTCTAATGAGTTAATTTTTCTCATCCGTCAGAACTAAAAAATTAGTGCACCCTGGTAGAGCAGTGGTTGGGTCAATCGCCTCCAAAGAAGAGCAGGCCACATACCCTTGGGTTCCAGTCTTTGAGGGGGAGGGGCAACACAACTAGTGTGAACAACTAAATAAAGTGAAGTGCTTTTTCTTCCTCTCTCTGCCTATATGCCTACTCACATTCATTCCTGCCTGAAACTTTCCTTTAAGAAAAAAAAAAAAAGAATAAGAATTTTTTTTTTTTATAGAACTAAAAAATTAATGTAACAAAGATATTTATTTGGGGCATTATTTGGCTCAAAGTTAAATCCATGTCCAATTTTTCTTACAGAATCCCTCAATTTTCTAGCTTACAAATCGTAGGATGCCTCAGACTACATTTGACACTACAACTTTAAATTTAAATAGTTGTGCAAAATGAAGGTATCACATGTAGAGAATCTTCCAGTTGCCACCACAAACTTCATCAGATTCAGTGATACTAACTGGGCTGTCACATATTCAAGGAAGCTTTGATGTTCAAAGAGAATAATACTGTGCACATTAATTCTCAAAATCTTTCAGTGATAATTAATACAGCTGCGGAGGAATCGGATTTCCTGTCTCAAATCTACATATTAGCATATCCTCCTGGTAAAAGGACTAGACATAGCAGGCCTGTGGGCATGGATCTAGATCAGCCACTGAGCCCCCATTCTCATGTCACTAGAAGTGTGAGCTGCTTAAAGTGGGGATTGATTGACTCATTGATTCATACTTTGTGGAAGCTTCCGATGAACATATTTTATATAACAAGACAAGAAAAGGGAAATATAAACAAAGGGGAACATAGCCCCTGCCCACCAGGAGCTCATTAGATAACGCAGAAAAGCACTGTCCAAGCACTTAGTCAAGTTGGAGTAAAGGACTAAAGCCTGAACTTGAATCTTGACTTCACCACTTATACACTGGGTCACCTTGGGCAAATTTTATCTCTTCAAATTTAGTTTCCTCAGCTGTAAATGGAGATAGTAATTGTACCTATCACAGGGAATTATTTTCAAATTTAATAAATGTGTGTTAAATTTTGACTGTGATTATCGTTCCTTAATATTATATGCTATACTAGATATGTTTAAGGTCCTTTATAACCGTAACACTCAGAATTAGCTATGTGGTCCAGAGTGAAAATTTTACATCTCTGGGCCTAATGCTCTTTATCTGTTCAATGAAAGAGCATAGCTAAGTGAGCTTCCAAATCACAAGGCAGCTAAGTTTGTACTCAATAAATGAATACATTTACTCACCCACCACAGAAGCATCTTATACATGGAGGGAGGAGTGCCTTCCTGTGCCCACCTACCCGTCCCCACTGGAATCCAGTATTTGTCTCTATATGCCATTTCCCACACTGCCTGTACCACAACTAAGCTGACTGAGGACTAAAGGAGGAGGTGGAGCAGGTATAAACTGCAGCCAACCAGGCTATACCCTGGTCTAGTTCAGAGAAAGGCTAACTTTACATTCTCGATCTCAAGCATGGTATCTTGGATGTGCTAGGCACCTAACGATTTAATAATAAACTAAGTATCCTACTTCCCTCAGGACCAATGCAAAGTGACTCAGCAGTTGGAAGCGTAGGCCTAAACCTCCGGAGATACTTTACCTAGACTCCCTGAATCCAGCAGCATCAAGAACTAGTTGTGTGCCCTTGAGGTGGGAGGGGGAGGTCATTCTACCCTCTGGTTCAGTTTCCTATCTGACAAAACAAGGGTCATGTATTAGATCAGGATTTGGAAAATTATAGCTCAAGAGCCAAATCCGGCCTAGGCCTGCTCCTTAGTTCAAAATGGTGTTTACGTTTTTTAATGGTTATAAAGGCAACCAACGAATAATATGCATCAGAAACCCTATGCGACTCCCTAAACCCAATATATTTCCATTTTGGTCCTTCCCAGAAAAAGCTCGCTGACTTTGTATTAGATGGTCTCTAAGGTCCCTTCAAACCTATAAATGTTAAAGTTTTAATTCTACTTGGTTTCCTTAAGCAGTCTTATCTGGCTCTTTCCAGAGTATTCTCAAATCTGAAAGACTGGAGGCACAGCAGGAGATCAACTGTTATTTATTTAATTGAATAAATAGGTTCAGCAGCAGTAACCCTAAGAACTAAATCCCCCTCCTCCATGAGGATAAATTGGGTCAATGTGTATCAAATGTCACACTAATGAACGCCCCCAAGGTGGACTTGCCATAACTAGGCGAACACTGAGTTCTACTGGTAATTTGGATGGCAGCAGCACCTGTAAGTGCCCGGAGCTCACATAACCAGGATTAAGGTTCACCTTGTTCCACCAAATAAAAAAGGCATTTAGCCATCCCTTGAAAAAACTCCTTAGGCAAATTATAAAGCTATCTAGAAGTAGCTATCAGAAACACAGATCATCTGAACAGATAATCAACATGGACCAAGGAGAATAAATTTCCTCCATAATAGGACATAGAGAATAATCTGCCTGCAACATTCTGTTTCTTTTTTTCCGCTGTTATTAAGACTATATAATACTAAAACAAGATATTCAAACATTTATGTCAGGGCAGCAAGCCAAAGAAAGTCTAGAATATATGATCTTATTAACACTAATGGGAGCTGGGGCAAGATAAAGAGAAAATAAAGCTCCCGCCTCTATTCTCACTACACATTTTTCCATAATAAACAGCCAGCAATTATTCTCATAATGTCCCTTTTCTGTACATCATACCTGGGAAATATACCTTTTGTTGATTTCAAAGGATGGGTTTCTTTTTTTTCCTTCCTTTTTCTCATTCTGCTTTCTTCTTCTATCTACTTAGAAATTGCTCTCCTGAAGGGGGCTGGGGGTGCTTTTCTGCCATCACTCAATCCAGCATCTCCAGTAAAAGTACAGCCAGTCCAAACCATGTACTTCATTGTCAGGTTGTTATTTAGAAATTACAACATTGATCTAGAGATTCTGCCCTCCATCTTTTCCTTTCAAGAAGCCACTTGGAGTTCTCTCTTCTCTCATCTGATCAGAGAAGCCAGAAAACTCCCATACCCACTGGAGGGGTAGATTCACTCATCTCTCCCACTCCTATACCCAGGCACCAGACTCTGGGTATACTGGCTTGGAAGGTGAAAAACAAAACAAACAAACAAAAAACAACCCCTGCATATACTCATTTCTAGGCTCTCCAAAAACCCGAAGGGACAGAATAGTTTAAACGTGAACTCTTTCTTGACTCATTAGATTAGGATTTCTCTAACATCCATAACAGAGAGATGAACACTAGCCCTATGCTTACTACTGAGTGAAACTCAAAACAACAACAACAAACCCAGAGTCTTCTTATTTTTATGTGTTGCTCAAATAATAAAAACAAGTTTAATCTTAGCTGTCATCCTTGCTTAGGAGAAAAGGATTTAGCACTTGGGTTATATTATCAAAGCTCTGGGACTCACTAAGGAAAAGTCCTGCAATGGCTGTACTCTGATCCCAGGCAGCCAGCCTCAGCCACATTCTCTCCAAATCCTGTCACTGTGATCCCTCCTGCAGGAACACAGCATGACCTGAAACACCTGCATCAGCCCTTTTTGGCTGTTTCTATTCTTCTCCCTATTGGAGCAAATGACTCAAAGCATCCACTAGGGACCAGAAAATAATTTTAAAAAAGAGTCCTTGGAAGGAGTCTAGTCAATTTGTGTACAAAATTGTGATTGCCTCCACCGTAAGATAAAACAGATATCCACTCACTTTGTCTCTATAAATGACATCCCAGACTTTTTATTAATTTTTGCACAAAGAAGAGAGACATACACATCTTTTGCACATGAAATCTAATTGAAAGTCTGACATGATTCAAATAGGCTTCGGAAAACACATTCGTCTGCACGGTTATTATTATTAGGCACATATAAAAAACTGATATTAATACTCAAAATAGATTATTGCTTACATTTTTAATACTGCATAATCGTCTTAGAAAATAGCATAACCATTCTCATTCCTTAAAGCAGAATTAGCCATTTCCTCTACTTTGGGAGACCACTAAACACTGCAAGATCTTTAGTAATAGGATCTATCACCCTTTATTTACTTGTTTGTACAACTTTCTCCCCAATTGTCGCTGCCTCACTGCCTCAGGCTGTAAGTCCCTTGAGGACAAGGTTACTTTCACATTCCTATTTGAGTCTTTGGTGCACAATGGACTGCCTGGCACATAGTAGATGCTACATAACAACGAGATGATAAAGGGAGGAAGGTGGTAAGCATTAACAGGGCAGAAAATGAATTTGTCTTACTCATTATTACCCTGCCTATAAATATTTTTTTAATAAATGGATGAACTGAAGAAACAAAGCTACTACTAAGGTATGAAAGTATGGATCTCATTGTGGAGTAATAAATATCATCTTTCATCAATTCTAAAATCATTTTATCTTATATTTTGACAGCTTGGGAAATGAGATTCATTTTACAATGGATGGCATCATAGCATTGTGTCATCATTTATTTGGAACCTTATTTTCTCTTTCTTTCTCAGTGGCACATAGAGTAAGCTATACATGTTAGAAATGATAATGTCAAAGATTCAGTGAAATACAGTCATTCCATGTGTCTGTGGTACGAATGGTTGGAAAGATGACTGTAAGATTGCACTAAATTTTCCACAAGAGTAGAAACAAAGAGACAGGTTGGGCCTTTTTAGTGGATGGCAGATTTGTCTCACAATGGTTCTCCCTTCTTAAAAAGCAACCCAAATCTGGATTTCCAGTGTCACCTCTGCACTAAATGACATTGACCTTCTGCCCACCTTTGGCCCTATGGTTAGCCACATGATCCAATCATTAACCTTTGAGATTTTTCACTTGGCTCCAGTAAGAGTCACTTCTTCTCTGGTGATAACAGTGAGATTTAGGGTTCAAGAGTAATTTGTGGTCATGTTTCCTGATATTTGGAGAGAAACAGGTACTAAAAACTGAATTTTAACATCATTTGAGTTCTTGTATGGCTCAAACCAGCTTGTGGTCATCAAACCCATTTATTTCTCTTCTTAGGCAAAAAAGCCATATTTCTCAGCCTCCTTTACTATGAGGGGTCATGTACTGAGCAGAAGATTGAGGAGCAATGATTGAATAATAAATAAATGAATGAGGTCAAAAGTGACAGAAGACAGACTTCCAATGGCATTATTTAAGTAACTTTAAGAACATACTAGTGGAGTATGTTGAGATTTATAAAACTCCAGTGGAAAAGCAGATGTGTTCATAAGATCACTAACGAAGACACAGCAGAACAGACTTCCAGTCAAGGTGATGACCTGGTAGGAGCAAGCCTCACATCCTCCCCACAGAGCAACTAGAAATTCACCTATTTTCCAGAAACAAACACCATGGAAAAGCAGACACAGATGCCGTAGAGACAAAGCAGCAATCGCAACACCAAAGGGTAGGTGAAAATATGCAGGTTCAGAGCTACATGCAAAACTCAGAATTGGGATTCCAGCCACAGCAGACAGGTAGAACTGTGGGAAGAACCAGCCCTCCCAGAAATCACAAAAGCAGCAGAGTCTGTTCATCAGGACCTGGACATGGAGCTGGGGGAGAAGGTGTAGGCACAGGGCAGAAGAGGCACCAATGTTCCAGTTACTTGAACAGGAGGCCCAGTGAGAAAATTACACTGAGCGCCACCATAACCAGAAGGCAGCAAGGAGAATAGCCCACCCCAACAAATCCCCTCCCACCATATTGCTCCAGAATCAAAGGACCCACCCACTGGAAATCCCACCAACTGGAAATCCTGCCCTCAGGCTTAAAAAGAGAAGAGGGTCTCCCAGAGGGGGACATCATCACCACTACTCACTATCATGACCTCGTGGGCACAGGTGAAACTGCAGCCTGACTGCTAATTGTGAGGCAACAGCAAGGTGATCATTGCAGTTGGGAGCTGGGTCACTGGGGAAAGGCTCTGCATCCCCCATACAAACTCCAACCCATAGACTGAACTTTTGGGCAGCAACAGAGGGCCCACATAAGAATTTAAACAAATCCAACCAGCGGTGATGCCACAAAACACAAGAAATTCCAATGAACAAACCAAGATATAGGCTTAATCAGCACAAGTCAATACCCTATACAAGGCCATCACTATAAGGAAAACTAAACCACGGAAACAAACAAAATGCCAAACAGAGTGAAGACACAGAGAAATATACATGAAATGATGGATCCAATCAAAAACCCAAGGGAAAATCTGAATGCAAGAGGCACCTGCAAACTACCTGAGGATGAATTTAGGGCAACAGTGATAAACATACTCATGGAAATGAAGAAAACAATAGAGGAAGAAAAAGAGAACAACAAAAAAGAGAGGAGAAATGAAGCATTTCAAAATGGATATCAAAGAGATAAAGAACACAATATCTTACCTAAAAGAATTCAATAGAGGGAGTCAAGAATAGGATAGGTGATGAAGCCTCCAATAGAATCAGTGAGCTAGAATATAGCTCCTGAAGAATAGGGCAAAGGATTGCACTCAAGCAAACCAGAAAAGAGATAAAAGAATTCAAATAAATGAAAACAAAATTAGAGATCTATGGGATAACATCAAAAGGAATAGCATTCATATTATAGGAGTCCCGGAAGGAGAAGAGAGGGAAAAGGTGGGCAGAAACTATATTTGAAGAAATAATAGGTGAGAACTTCCCTAACCTAAAAAATGAAGCAAGCCTCCAGACCCAGGTAGCTCAGAGTCCCTAATAAAAGAAACCCAAGCAGACCTACGCTTAGACACATTGTCATCAAAATGTCAAAACTACAAGATACATAATCTTAAAAGCATCCAGAGAAAAACAAGTCACATACAAAGGAGTTCCCATAAGACTGTGTGTGGATTTCTCAAGTGAAACTCTAAAGGCCAGGAGGGAATGGCATATTTTCAAGCTGAAAGAAAAGAAATTTCAACCTAACATACTATACCTTGTGAGATTATTATTCATAACTGAAGGAATGATAAAAAAAATCTTTTCCAATAAGCAAAAGTTAAAGGAATTTAATCACCACAAAACCAGTTCTACAAAAAAATACTAAGACTTTCTTTACATAAAATATAAGGAACTCCCACTTTAAAATAGGTTCATTAGATCTATTCATCTATGTTTATTACAGATATTGTTCTGAAATTTTGTTTCTTGGTGACGTCTTTATCAGCTTTTGGTATCAGTGTAATGTTAGCCTCATGGAAAGTGTTTGGGAGTGTTCCCTGTTCAATATTTTGGAAGAGTTTGAATAGAATAGGCATTAATTATTCTCTAAGGATTTATAAAACTCATTGGAAGAGCTATCTGGTCCTAGGTTTTTATTTTTAGGGAGACTTGTGATTACCTCTTCAGTTTCTTTGCTTGTGATTGTTCTGTGAGGCCTCTTTAAGAACTTGGTATATATATCTTATTTAAGATAAGCCTGTGATGTAGATTTTATAGATGAGGGTATCCTAGTAAGTAATAGATGAGAAAATCAAAACTAGAAATCTGCCTAAGGTTATATAGTAAGCAAGTGTCAGAGCCAAGATTCAAATTTATCTTTTACACCCAAATCCTTAATATTTTAACCTGTTTAGTTTTATTGTTATTGATATTGTTTTATTAGGAAAGATAATGCTACCCTAAATTTTTGAATTTTACTTTTATCATGCTGAATTTTTCTTTCTAGCTACCTTATTCTTCTTGATAATTCTAATTTTTAACTTTTCTAAATTAAGGAATTGTGACAAGCTTACATTATGAATTTTTATATATTCATTTTAAAGTTTAATTGTTTTAGAAATATTTAATATATTTTACTCTCCTGAGTTTCTTTTGAAATAAGTATTTAATGTGATAAATTATGTATTTTCTTAGCCTGAAAAAAAAATCAAAAAACAAAAATCAACACAAAAAAAAAAATAAGGAGGGGTAAAGGAAACTAGAACTCTTGTGGTCAGTGTGGTGTGAAATGCATGCAGACTGAGGTATGAAGTCAATATCCTAAAAAGCATATAGCAATGTGAAATAATAAAACAAATACATGGAGTATATTATAAACATATATGTATAACAATAATATAATGAATATCCATTATCCACCGTATTGTTCAATTTTACCTGTCTTGAGATATATGTAAATTTTAAGACAGCATATAAATAAATGATTTTTTTAACGTTTTAAAAATGATAAAGCAGAACATAAATTATTAGGACCGAATGAAGAATGATAAAGAACTGCTGAAGTGTGACTGAGTTTTGTTTGGGATATTGCTGATTCTCTAATGTTCTTTCTTTTTCTGGATAGTCAGCATCACTTTTTTTTCTCGTAAACTATCTAACTCATAACAATAAATAGACTATGTTTTTGTAAACCAACAAATGACATACCAACCAAAAAAAATGACATAACCACTTCCAAACCAGACCTATTAAAATCTCCTACAAGACACCCTTGAATCTTCTCCATTTTCAGATAAAAATGAGAGATCTCTGAGACACCTAGAGGAGAAGTTCCCTGAATTATAAAAGGTGGCCTACCCAGGAAAATTCACGTCGAATTGCTACACAAACAAGAATCAACTATTTATGTTCAGCATTAAAACATGGGAGCCGTGAGGGAGGTAGGTGCTCTACTGTCTCCTGGGTACAGTGACTCCCATCCTTCCTATGGTTACATGAAATAAGTGTCCCAACTTGTTCCCATAAATTTTCTTTGCCCAAGTTAGTTTGGATTGGGTGTGTCTTTCATTTGTACCTCAAAGAGTTCTGAGGGATACCATCAAGAAGAATGAGTAATACTTGATGTGGCAAGAAGGCAGATGTAAGCAACAATCCCCAAATATCTAGGGAACACCTAGACTATTTCTCAGAATAGAGTGATAATTCCAACAAACTGATGATAACACACAAAAAATTCTTTTTTGTTTCCAAGACTTCCATCTCTAAATTCATAAACCATTTACAGCAAGATATTCTTCCCCCTTTCTCATTTCATCACCAAGAGTATGTACAGCATTGTAACAGCCTGCCTTAAGGTTTTACCTACTAAGATACCCTCAGAAGTTCTCAATCACTCGGAATCCTAGCAAGCAGGATAAACTTCATTTATCATATCTAACCATCCCAGTTCTTGCTGGGAAATGAATTCACATGCAGCGCCAAGAATTCAAGTAATCACTCTGGGGTAAATAGTTCTGGATATGAGTGTACAACTGTGACCAGGCTTTCAAAGATAAATATTCAAGAATCATCTAAGTTTCTGGGAACATTTATAAGACTATAAATGAAAAGATTACAAAAGTAAACAAGATAAAGATGCTATGAATGTTTAGTTGGGCAATGAATAGTTTTGTCAGGAACTGGGGGCCAGTGGTGATGGAGCATGCATCCTGCTCAGTTTCAAGAACTGTTTCTCATTGAGCCAAACTATTCATTGTGTTATATAGTTAAGCACTGACCTCTATAATATATTCTACAGGCTTGCTATAAAGCACTTTTATCCTAGACATTGAGTTATCTGACACTCAGAATAACATTAGAAAGCTGAGATTATATCAGTCCTTCATTTACAGCTAAGAAAACAGGCTTATACAGGTCAAGTGATCATAGCCCCAGGATTTGTGACAAAAGGTAAGACGTGAGCTCTGATCTCTTGACACCAGATCTCCTGTTCATTCACTACATCCCAAACTGTGAAATAACAAGGCAGAAAACTGGCCTATTCGGAGAAGAATTTTCCCCACTGCCATAATTCATCAATTCATGTTGGAGGTTATATTTTCTATGTTTCATGCAAGCATATGTGGGATCTTTCAGGGAGGGTGGAATGTTAAGTAGCCTGGGATAGATGCCTGGTTTACCTCCAAAACCAGCTAGGAAAATACTTCCTGACAAGACACCATCTATGCAAGAGCAAATGAATTGAAGTGACCCTCTGGAGGGAAAGAGAGAGGATCAATTATACTACACTTAGCTGGCCTCAATCAGCATTCTTTCAGATGATTTTATTTTTTTTTTAAGGAAAGGTGTAGGAAGGTAGAAGGAGAGAGGAGGAAGAAGCACTTTATTTTCTTTATTTAGTTTTCACATCGGCTGTGCTCTGCCTGCCCCCCACCATCTCACCCAACCGCACCCAATTTTACCTCCACTCCCCAGGCCTTGAACCAGGGACCTTGGGATGTATATGGGACTCTCTCAGGTATACTAGACAACTAGGCCACCAGGATGCTATCTTAGAAGACTTTTGAAAGCCACATCTAAGAGACAAATTGCTAAGATCACACACTCATGCATTACCTGAAGAAAGCAAAGAAAGAGGGAAAAGTTAATATTTTAGTAAGAGTCATTTACCCTTGGGAGTTGGTGATATACGCTGCCAAAGGAAGACACAGGAAATTGGGGAAATTGTCCTTTGGGGTTGGAAAACTTGAAAAAAGCTGGCCTCTCCTGATCATCAGTGTTTCCCAGGGGCTCCATTGATGAGAGGGGGACCTATAACCTTGTGCAATTGCTCTAGAAATTGAAAATCCAGGATTCTGAAGAAAATAGGGTAACGGAAGGGGAGAGATCTTGATTTTAACAAACCTGGGCTGGAACCACTGTTCAGTCTCTAGTTAGCTATGACCTTAAGCAAGTCAGAATCTTGCTTTTCTTGAGTTTCTATACCTATAAAGCAAGAATACGAACACTGTACAGGACTGTAGGAATAAAATAAAATTATGCCTGATATATAGTAGGTGCTCAACACACGTTAGTGCCTAACTTTTCCTCCTCAAGTCCCACTTTACTTCCCTAGTATTGGAATTCTAATACTTAGTAATTCTAACACTTAGTAATCCATCAGTTCTTTAAAACCTTGAGAGAATAACATATTTTTGCAATATACTGTCCATTTAACTTGCCTTTTTGAAATACAACTCTGACTTCAGTTGCAAACATCTCAAATAACTTTGTATCTTTAGGCCTTCTGACTAGTTTACTCCATGCTTCCTATGGATAACATCTTTTTTCTTCCTCCACAAAGAAAAAGTGCAGATGGGAATGAAGGCAAATAGGCAGGTGGGTTGGAAGACAGAAGAGGAAGAAGCATTTATTACATTTTAATTTCATTGTTCACACTGGTTGTTTCCTCCCAGATTCAGGACTTGAATCCAGGGGTAAATGACCTGGCTCCTTTGGAGGCAATTGACCTACCCGCTGTTTCACCACTGTGTGCCAAGGATTGAATCTTAAAGCAGCACTAAGTAACCTCTGTAAACGTGCTCACTGTTCCCTTCATCTGGGATTCTCTTACGCTTTCTTCATTGCCATATAGATTTTACCTTATAATCTTTCTCCAATCTGAAAGAGAATCCAAACCTTCCAGGTATTTCACACATAGTTGCACTTAAAATGGTTAGATTCAAATAAAAGTTCCACAAAACTTAACATATAAAGAAGTTCTGAATTGATCAAAGCTTTATTGAATTTAAGAAATATGTAGTATGCTTATGGCCAAGAGGAATAACAGGAAGGACAAGTTCTTATGGTTCTTCATTATCTTCTTGGCTTTAGGATCATTTCCTCTTGACATCCTCTCATCCAAGGGGCCCCCCCTCTATGTTCCAGTCTTCTGTATACACAACTACCCGCACGATGACCGTACTGTAAAACAATCATCTATTTGGTGTTTCCTTCATTAGCTTACAATCTCCTTTCAAGACCAGTGTCCTCCCAAATCCGGAATATAGTACCTACCAGCATAGTACCTAGTATATCCATCATATATATTAAATTATTTTTCATGAATGGGTGAATGGATGGACAGATATATATGGTTATTCAATCTTGGAGAAACTTTAGAAATAATCTGGTCTAATATAAGATCCTCATTTCATAGAAATAGAAGCTGAGTCTCAGGTATGAGATAACTCAACCAAAATATCCTCAGAAGCAGCCAGTGGTGGAAGTCACATACCATTCTGACTGTGAGTTAGTACTTCATTCTCACTCTCAAGGGGAGGCAGCATAGCTTTGTGGATACAGCATGGGCTCCATAGGCAAACTTTTGCTTCTGCTACCCATAGGCATGTGATTTTGGACAAGTTACTTCATCTCTCTGAGTCACAATTGCTGCATCTGTTAATTGTGACTATTAATAACTGCAAAACTATTGGCGGTATTAAATCTGCCAACATAATATAAAGTGCCTAACATAGCACCAACACTATGTGCTAAATAAATGTTTACTGAATGAATCATGAATGAGTTCCTGTCCAGTATACCACAACTTCATGAAACTGGTTTAGATTTTACGTTTAAGTCTCTGCCCACATGAGAAGTGGCCAGACACCCATAATTATAGAATGACAGAACCCATGTACCTGGAGATTTGTTCCTTGCAAGAACTGAATCAAGCAGCCTCTGTAATTAGCCCACTGTTCCCTTCACCTAGGTTGCCCTGACCACTTTCCTCATTGCCATGTAAATTTTACCCATCTTTCATTGCCTAGCACCCAGCCTGCCTAGGAAGCCATCTCTAATTCCTAACACTTCATCCATCATGTTAGTCTCACTAATTACTTTCCACTATGGGACAGAGGAGTACATATACTTGGTTTTCGTTTAAATTGTGGTAAAATACACATAACTTAAAATCTACCATCTTTAAGTGCACATACAGTTCAGTAGTGTCAAGTATATTCACACTGTTGTGAAGTCAATTTCCAGGACTTTTTTATTTTGTGAAACTGAAACCACACCCACTAAATAATAGCTACCTAATTGCTCCCTCTTTCAGTTCCTGGCAGTCCCCATTCTACTTTCGTTTCTATGCATTTGATTATGCCAGAATCCTTATATAAGTGGAATCATAAAATATTTGCGTCTGGCTAATTTTACTTAGCATAATATTTTCAAGGTTCCTCCATGTCATACCATGTGTCAGAATTTCCCTCCTTATCAAGTATGAATGATTTTCCATTGTATGTACATGGCACTTTGCTTGTCTATTCACCTGCATATAGACACTTCATTATCTTCCATCTTTTGACCATTTTGAATAACTTGGTTATCATGAATAACGTTCTATGAGTATACAGGATATATGTGAACTTAATGACAAAGTCTCAATCACCTCTATAGTTTCAGGGTTCCTGACATGTGATGGGCACCTAACAAATGCCTATTGATAAAACAGGACTCTGCTCGACAGATGATGTGAAAAACTAATCCTCTTCCAAACAAAATTGCAAAATGGCACACAGAAATAAGAAACAAAACAAAAGCACAAGTTTTGTGTTAAGACAGTCTTTATTTCTAGTCCTGGATCTGCCTCTTACCCATAATAACATAGTTTTCAAAGTTTCAGTTTCCTCATGTGGTTTTTGACACAATTTAAATCTTATAACATATGTAAATCAGAAAAACAATTGACACATCATAAACTCAAAAACTGCTTGTCAATATCATTATTCTAAAGTTACATAATAAAAGTAATTTACTACATCTAACAAACATGCCATTTAGCTTCCTGATCATGATAAAAATGAAAGAGTATGCAGAATTCTAAGGCCAAATAATTTATAGTAAGCAATAGTCAAAACAGAAAAGCAGTGCCACAGTGAATCTGGATGGGCATCCCTGCTTGTGGAATCTTGAGGTATAGAGTTGCAGCTTCAGGAGCTAGAAATGCTGTCACTTCAAAAGGATAGACTTAAATATTAGACTAAGGATCATCTCACTTAGCAAAGCAGCCTGTTGAAGATCTCATAAATGCTTTTTAATCAGTATTACTCGAGGGTTTATTTATTTATTTAGGTGCTGGGGCTCAAACTATTTTGAATTTAATCATTCATGTTTCAAAGCTTTTAGCAAAAAGATGAAAGAAAGAAATAGACCTGTATTACTATTTCAGACAGAAGCATTTATTTCAGTCAGTCTCAAAGGAAACTGTGCTGCCTATCCCACTCCCAGTTCCTCCAGGACATGAATTCCTTTTGAAGCTGCTACTTGAATTTTCCAGACTAAAAACATTCCTTCCAATGTTAGCTCTTAAAAAGTAGAGTGCATGAGTCTTAGCTGGAAAACCTTATTCAAGCTTCTTTTTGTGTGCATAAACAATTAACATGTGACATGGCTAATTAAAATGGCTCACTGAAACAAATCAGAAACTTGGTTGTTTGGTGGAGGGGCGGGGGCGGGTAGTTAAGACAAAGTTACCCAAGCCCTTATTTGTACCCAAAAATGACCCCAAGAGACCATAACCCTTAACTTTCCTAGGACAATCACGACTTTATGTAAATTTAACATTATATTGAGGTAATCTTTTAAATAATAATGATACATGTGTATACATATATACACACATATGTATGTATATACCGTATTTATTTGATTCTAAGTCACAATCGATTCTAAACTACATCTCAATTTCTTAAAGTTTTTATTAAAAAAATAAGATTTATTTATAAAGCCACCTCTGAATGTAACCTATATCTGATTTTCAAGGATATTAAAATGGCCCAAAAATGTGTGGCTTAGAATCGAATAAATATTATCTATCTATACATACATATACACACACATATATGGGCTTTGCCATTAAATGAATTTATAAATCAGGGAGAAAATTCTTTGTCAGACCATGAATTCAAATTTTGGATTCAGAACAATACTGTCACCATATGACAGTTGTAATTTGGTCTCCAAATAATGGCTAATTGCTACTGGCTGCCCTGCTCACGCCCAGAGGCCCACACATACTTGGAGGCCCACCAGGTAAAGGGCACAATGCAGAGATTTGACAAACAGGGCCTTGTTTAATCCACCCAACAACTCTGTTCTATTGCTATCTCCTCTCCCTCCTTTTTTATCTTTTATTTTGAATCATTTTGACTTAAAAAAATTGCGAGAAAATAAATAAGAGTTCACCCAGATTACCAAATGTATTATTTTACCACATTTGTGTTATCATTCTCTTTTTCTGTAAATTGTACCCCTAAATACTTGATATTTACTATAAAATAAGGACACTCATATTTCCATGTGATTTTCAAAAGTAGAAAATTAATATTTATACTATTCTATAATCTAGTCTCAGCCCTTATTCAAAACTGATCAGTTAATTAAATAATGTCATTTATGACAGAGAAAAAAAATTCTGGTCTAAGATCCGATTCAAGATTATTGTGCCATTTTGTTCTCAGTGTCTTTAGTGTCCTTTAATCCAGAACTATTCCACAGATTTTGACTTGCCATTTTTGAAAAATACAGTCCATTTATTTTATAGACTATTTCTCAATCTCACATTTCCTCAGATTAAATTCAGATTATGTATTTTTGGCAGGAATGCCATACAAGTGATGTGTCCTCAGATACTGATTTGTGTCATCACAGGTATTTGATCATTTAGTAAAAGTGGTGTCTACCACATTTTTCTACTGTTAACTCTTCACACACACACATACACACACACATCCTTTGTAAGTAATAAACATCATGTGAGAAGACACTTTAGGCTCTATTATAAATAAGGAGTCTGAGGAAGCAGCACGCAAGACCACGCAGCTTAAAATGATCAGAACACATATTCAAACTCCAAGTTGCAGGGTACCATACTCAGGATTCTCCTGAAGCACCCCACTGCCACCTAGAGCAGTCACAAACAACTAAAACTGCCTCATCTAACGCCTTCCCCCTGTGCAATGAGAAAACCAAAGTGTGGATATTATGACCCACAGTAACCCGGTACTTCTTAGGTCTCAAGATCCAACACTCTATCTCTAGAGCTGTTTCTAAAATACAAGAAGTCCTGAGGCTAGCACTTTATACCCAAGTCCCCTTCTCTGAGCAATGTGCTTGAGGGAGTGTTAGAGGAGGAAAGTCAGCCGATACCAAAGAGCAGCAGGTGAAAATACGTATGTATCAGGACACCAGGAAACAGGAAAGCCTGAAGTTATCACTACCCTAAGACTATCTTACCACACCCTGACCCTTCACTGACCATCTGAAACTTTTCTTTTTGAGCTATAATTTCTAAGTTTTTGTTGTTGTTATTTGTGGAATAGATAGTACATTGGTAATAACATCATGTGGTTCAAAACTCAGTGTGATATAACCACTCGAATGGTTATAATAAAAAGACAGAAAATACTAAGGGCTGGCAAGGATGTGGAGAAATTGGAAACCTTATACAGTTTAAGTACGAATGTAAAATGGTACAGCTACCTTGGAAACAATTTGGCAATTTCTCAAAAATTCAAATACAGAGTTACCAGTGGCTCCAGCAGTTATGTTATTTGGTACAGACAAATTAAATAAAACCAAATGTCCACTTAAAAACCTGTCTACAAAAGTTTAAAGCAGCATTATTCATAATGACAAAAAAGTGGAAACAATTGAAATACCTACCAAGTGATGACATAGTAAATAAAACATGATGTATTCATATAGTAGAATATTACTTGTAGTAAAATAGGAATGAAGTAATAATCCTTGCTACAATACAAAATAACCTTGAAAAGATTGCGTTAATGAAATAAACTAGTCACCAAAGATCACATATTGCCTAACGTCATTTATATGAAAAGCCCAGAATATGCAAACACAGAAATTTAAAATAGATTAGTGGTCACCTGGGAGTGACATACAGGGGTGAAGAAGGTAGCAAATGACTGTGAATGAGCACAGGGTTTTGGGGGGGATGAAAATGTCCTATGTTGATTGTGGTAATGGTTGCACACCTCTGTGAAGATACTAAAAACACTGAAATGGGTGAATTATGCGATATGTGAATTACATCTCAATAAAGCTCTGTAAGAGGTCAGTTATAAAAGAGTAACTCTTAAGAAATCTCACTTTATACATATACATCACCCAACCCTACTTCCCTGTACCAACAACCACTTTGCTGCTTTGTATCTTTCCAGAGTTTCTTTGTACAAATTCAGGTTATTTTCTTTCCCCACTTGTTGCACAAAATGTGCACTGTCCTGAACCTTCCTTCTTTCATACCTTTGGAGGTCTTTGTACATCACTACTTAGAGAACACCCTAATTCTTGATTATAGTTTAATAAGTTTCCTTCATGTGAACATATCTATTTGTCTAACCAGTTTCTCATTGATGTACACTTAGAATTGTTTCCAATCATTTGCGATTAGCAACAATGATGCAATACTTGTTCTTTCTTTTCAATTTGGTTTCATCAGAAGAAGTTCTGCTCCTAGACTGCCAGAATGTTGGGCAGAGTAGCAGGAACCACTTAAGGGTTCAACAGTGATGGAGGAGCAGTTAGATCAATTGCCTTCAAAGGACACAAGTCACATACCCCTGGGTTTGAGTCCTAGGCCTGGGGGAAGCACCCAGTGTAAACAACTAAATGAAACATAAAGTGCTTCTTCCATCTATCTCTTCCTGCCTGCCTACTATTATCTTCATTTCTGACTATATCTTTCTTTAAAAAAAAAAAAAGAAAGAGTTAATCAGAATTAAGTTTCCATCTAGCCTCTGCTAAGTACCTATGTGACTCGAACAGTTATTTGTATTTTCTGACCCTTAATTTCCACACCTGTAACATGGGCAACTTCCCACCTATTTTATCAGGTTGCTTATTGCTTTTAGGGTTAAATAAGATAAGACAGGCTCCCACTGGCCAAATTTGGGTTAATTTGTATGTCAAAAGGCAGAAGTTTGGTAATAAACTATAAAACATGAGGTGAAGCCCAAAAGTCCAAGGGATACTGAGAGAGAGAGACAGGCAGACAGAGGAGGGAGGCTAAATGCTAATCTATTAGAAAAAATACAGGCCATAATTTAGAGAGAAAGGGAAAACCAGAAAAGCATCCTTTTATAGATAACAATTGACCTAGGCCATCAACAAATGTTAAAATCAATGAATAAAGAAGAACAGGATAATCAAACAATTTCATAGTATTACCCCACAGATTATGTTATTAATTGCAAAAGAAAAAGGGTACAATACAAGATCTGGCAATACTACCTCAACCAAATGATCAAACAGCACATCATCAGTGATGTCACACACTAACAAGGTATCACCTGATATGAGTCAAGGGGAAAGATTTGCCTACAGGGAATTCTTGCCTTCAATGTTCAACCTGAGTCCAATAATGAGAAAACAATCAGACACATTCAATTCATAGTTCATAAGACAAGAAACATGGATTCTTAAAAAAAACCTCAAAGCCATAAGAACCAAAACAGCTAGCGTACCATGCTACATTAAAAGAAACAAAGAGACAACTATCTTGTGTAAATAAGCCTTTGTTAGGCTTGGGTCCCCCAAAAAAGTTATGAAAGACATTGGAACAATGAGCAAAACTTCAAAAACATAGTTTTACTGTCATGATATAAAGTTTACACCAGAGAATGTCCTTTTCTTTGGGATACATAATCAAGTGCTTAGAGATACATTGTTATGATGTGATGCCTGCAAGAATTCACTTTATCCTGATTTAAAAAAGTTTGTGTGTGTGAGTGTGCATAGAAAGGACGACAAATGAATCTAGATGAAGGTTGTATGTAATGTGAGGTTACAATGATATGTTCACAATTTTTCTATAGGTTTGACATTTTCTAAGTAAGTTGGGGCAAAAAATCAAATAAGAGATGCTAGCTACCAGGCACCAAGTAACTGCTACAACAGTTCACATTCCGGCTTCCTCTAACAAAAAGATCTGGAGAAAACACCTCCCCGATAGGCAAAATAAATGATTTCACCGTAAATGCCACCAGACAGTCTATCTTTATGAAGCTTGTATTTTTTATCAAAAGGTAAGCAACAGGAAGCAGCTGGAGAAGCACTATGGTTTTAGTTCCTACCTAGGGCTGCCATCTGCAATTTTTTTTAAAGCTAGGTAACTTTCAAAATCAAAAAAGTTACTTAACCTGAGAATTGTTTCCTCATTTATATGGAAAAAATGGAGCTAAAATTTACCACTTAAGATCGAAACACGCACTACACCTCTGTAGAGCACTTTCATTGAAGACTCTCCCTGTAAAAGAGATCAGTCCCCTAGAATATGTCAGAAAGAAAGAAAAATCTTGATGGGTCTACCTTCGTTTCCCCATCAGAACACTCAGAACAAGACCTTGCATTTAGCTTATGCTCACAAATATTCATTGAAACATTAACAATAAGATATTGGGGGGAGGGTAGATGTGAATTGTTGTTCGTAAATTTAATGTATCATAAAGAGATGTTGATTATTCATCTACAATGATGCACACTTTAAACCTATGTAATGTTATAATGCAATGTTCCTTCAATACATTTTTTAAAAAATAACTTAGGAAACAGATTGCCTTAAGAAAATCTTTTGGCCTACTGTCAATGGAATTAAAGAAAAGATTAATATGATCAGGGCCAATCGGAGACAAAAGCACATATTTATGTGCACACAAATTTGTCAAAGTCCTTGTATATACTTTACCTCCCTTGAGCCTCAAACAATCCTCATTTTATAACGAAGAAACTGAAGTTTGAGAGAATAAATTTCCCACATTGAACACAGCTCAAATTTGCATTTTCTCCACCCAACCACAATGAACTCTGACCTTCATAATCTCTTCCCCAGGGGCCCTGCTGTAGCAGAGTGAATCACTCACTTACGGCCACTCCTAAACTCATACCTGCTTTTCTACAGAAAAATGCCAAAAATTTGCCACATGGCATCTATTAATATTCAGAAAGATGAACAAACAATCAGGCCTTTTAACCACCTGTTTCAGATATTTAAAATGTGGAGTTTAAGTTCCCCCTTTCCAGTGGGTTTGTGTGACTGAAAGGGAGAGGAAGTGAGCAAAAGAGGTTATTTTCATCTCAAGGTTGATGATGTCCACATTTTAGTGAAGCTAACCATCACTACTCAAAAATAAAAATTTTTGTAGAGTTTTCTGGGGGAACTCCTGGCTGTTTCATTGTTTCAGTTCACTTTCTAAACCATCATGATATGTTGCAAACAGGGATAATGCATTTTATTTTACTCTTCTAAAGGTTTCCCTGTTCTTATATATGTACTCAATTTTATTACAGTCATCATGAACTCTGCATTTCCATTTTTAATCACTTTCTGTCTACCCATCACGACTTCCTTTGCCTAATGAATTTGGCAAGGTATTTGCTGATGGCATAGTCAAAGACAGATGCTAAGTATTTAAATCAGAGGGCAATAAAGGGAAATTGCCCATGCCCTTTGACCCAGCATTTCTACCTCTAGAAATGTATGCTACAGAAATACACCCACAAGCTCATCGCAAAATGATACATACTCAATCAACTGCAGTGTCCTACAGCCATTTTAATGAGAACAAGTACAAATATGTGGGACAAATGTCCAAAATATGTTAAGTAGAAGAAAGCAAACAAAATGATATGCACTATAATACTATCATTACTATATGTGTGGGAGAAAATGATAACAGGAATATATATCAAAATCTCAGTAGTGGATTGTCTTTATGGGATAGATTAAGCAAAAGTTTCCCTAGGTACGGCATAGTATATTTCTGTAATGAATTTACATTATCTTATGTCTAGAATAAAAAAAATTTTAAGGTGTGTGTGTGTGTGTGTGTGTGCCCTTTCCCATTTTTTCCTTCGTTTGGAAATTGCTCCACCTACATTGCTACCTTTTAGTAATATCAAAGATGGAGTAAGAGTAGAAGTCTGCACTCGTGTAGAACGACAGGATCATGTTCACAAAGGGTAACTTAAAATGTTTTTTAAATACTTCCAGTGATCAAGAAATTCACTACCTTCTGAAGCAGCCCTTGATTTCTTCTAGTTTTGCAATTTTTTAAGTCCAGAATCCAATCAAGGGTTACATGTTACTTTGGATTGTCATAGCTTTCTGGCCTCCTTTAATCTAGATCAGTCCTCTTTACATTTTGTTTTCTTTTGTTTTGTTTGTCTTTCATGTCATTGACATTTTTGAATAACAGGCCAGCTGTTTTGCAGAATGTCTCACAATCTCAATTTGCCTCATTATTTCCTCATGATTAGATTTAGGCTAAGCATTTCTAGCAAGAACTCTACTTTGTTGCTTCTCACAGCATCAAGCTGTCTAATAATACTATGTTACCTTCATTTTGTCACTAAGCAAGCATCAGCCAATAAATAACATTAAAATATTAAAAAACAATAAATATATATAATGTAAAAACAGCTACCATGAATATCAGCTAATCTGGTATAGTGCCAGACATTTAAAGCATATTATCTCATTTAAATCTCACAACAATCTTATAAAAAAACAGAGGTTCAAAAAGGTTAAGTAACTTGCCCAAGCACACACATGAAGGCACAGAAAAATGTATGCCTAGACATGTGAACATGAACACACACACACACAAACACACTCTTTAACATATGATTTCAAGGGTTCATGCTCTCCCTGAGGCTACTCCAGGACAAGTTAAGAACCCTTACCTTAGATTAATCTTGAGCAAGCCTATCTAGTTTTTAAGGGTTGGAATCCTATAGGGAAGTAATTGAAAACAAATTATCTGTGGTCTATATAAAATTCTTCCATACTTGGAAATGTTCTTATTTGGAAATGGGACACATTACCACCCTAGCCAAGAAAACAGGGCAATCATAAATTATTATAATAGTCTGGTTTGTTTGTTTTATTATTTTTACCATTCTGTAACAAAATGAGAAAAAAAAAAGACAATGTAGAGAATTCTTCATAAAGTTAAACATATTTTTAATTTTCAAATTATACTTTTACTACAATTTCTGATATTAAATGTTCTCTATGAGGTAGGTAAAGGAAATATATCTTATAACTATCAATATTTCACCCAACTTTATCTAATTTTTGTAATTATATTTATTCATAAAATTTTAAAGTCTGAGACCCACTGACTTTGGGAGTTCTGTACAATTAAAATGATTTTTGAGACAGTAACTTGAATAAAGGAAGTGCAACCTAAAATGATACCAGATCAGAAATACTCCTGAATTTCCCTAAAAGTTATATAAAAAACATCTTTTTTAAAGGAAAGATACAGGCAGGAATGAAGATGAGTAGGCAAGCTGCTAGAGACAGGAGGAAGAAGCACTTTATTTTATTTCGTTGTTCGTCTTGGTTATTCGCAGGTCGCAGGTCTAGAATGCGTGAGGACTCTGCCCAGACTAAAACTCTCGGCCATCAGGGCACGACCATAAAACACCTTAAAGGCTGAAAGTCTCAGGACTATATTTCAGCGTATTTGTTAAAAAGCACTTTACAGGTGCGCCCTTGTGGAGCAGTGGTTTGATCCATCACCTTCCTTCAGAGCAGTCCACATACATCCCAAGGACCCAGGTTGTGGGGGTTGGGGAGTGGGAGGACAGCTAGGAGGGAAACACCCAAGATAAACAACTAAATAAAATAAAATCCTTTCTCTTCCTGCTTGCCTGTTCACCTTCATTCCTGCCTGCACCTTTCCTTAAAAAAAAAAAAAAAAAAAAAAAAGAGCACTTTACATCTGACAGCTGCATTACTGATTGCCCCCCTTCTGTATGGAAGTTTCCTGTTTTTGAATGGGCCCTTAGAGTCTTAGGTTAGTTCACTGTCAACAAATATTCACAGAGTTCCTAATTTGTGCAAGATACTCTATTAGGTCTGAGAACAATATGAAGAGTCTTTAGGTCTTTAGAGATCAGGTCAAAGGTCACCAGCCATTTGGTGGACACCAATGCTCTCTCCCCATGCGCCCAGCAAGGAAGAATTAATGCCTCCCTTGGGACTGTGCCCTCCTAGAATGGCCTACACACCTTTATGTAGGTGACTTTATTTTTTGTTTTCCTCACCCTGGCAAACTCTTCCAAAGCAAGCACTATTTTATTCAATACTACATTCCTGAACATGCATATATAGCTGAGGGGAGCAGTATAATTGGTGGACTAAATATAGTTTACAGATGAGGAAAGTAAAGCTCAGAAAAAGAATATGACATGTCCAACATCATAGAGCTGATAAATAAGCAGTACACAGGACTCAAAAGCCTCATTAGAATTTCCCCAGGCCACAAGTGACATGTAAACAGGGTGAAAGATTTTAGATGTCTGTCTTCCAGAACCTCAAATTCAACATATATATAAAAGTCCCTCCTTCTCAAAACAAAACAGAAAAATCCCAAAACAAAACAAAAAACTAACAGGAATCCAGGGTTCTCTTTCTCTTCAAATGGCATCCCGAGTTTCTCAACGAAAAACTCAAGTCATCTCAAGTCCCTTCTCTCCCTATTTCCACATCCAATCAATCAATAATCTTATCCACCATAATCCTCAAATCTTCAATCTCATCCCTTCTTGATAAGCCTTCCGCACCCAGCCTAGATCCAGGCTACCATCATCTCTCATGTAGTCTGCAAAAATGACTGATTCTTCGTTCTCTACACATTCACTTTGGCCAGTCCTCTCCTCCAACATCTTCACTTAACAGCCAGGGTGAGTTTACATAGGTAATACATCTAGCTAACTAAAGTCCTTTAGTAAGTTCCTATCGCTCTTAGGAGAAAGTCTAAAATTCACCTATGGCTCAGAAAACTGCTCACTCTCTTGCCAGTGTCCTCTCCAGCCTTCTTTATTCTGGTCTCCATTCCCATTCTCTGCCCCCATATACTGACTGACCTCCTTTTAAGTCCTCATACTCACTGCTCTTTGCTTTGTACTGTGAACATGCAGTTCCCTCTGTTAGAAACCTCCTTTATCCTCTCTAAGCACCTCCCATTGACATTCTAAATTACTCCCACTCACTCTTGAAATATTACTTTCTACAGGAAACCTTCCCTGATTCCCCGAGACAAGGTGACAGCACTGTTAGACAACCCTGTTGTAGCACATCCCTCTTTGGTAATAAGATCCATCACATTTGGAATTACTTGTCCAATGACTGATTCCTCTAGTTGAATATAAACTGCATGAGGGTAAGGGAAGCTTCTCTTTTCACTGATCCACAGTCCTTAAAACATAGTAGCTGCTTGCCCTAAATTCACAATAGATAAGAACTGGAAGTTACCTAAATGCTCAACATCAGATGAATGGACAAAGAAGATATGGTACATATACACAATGGAATACTACACAGCCCTTAGAAGATATGAAGCCCTGTCATTTGATTCAACATGGATGGAGCTAGAGGGGATTATGTTAAGTGAAACAAGTCAAAAGAAGAAAGACAGATACCAGATGACCTCACTCATGGGTGAATGTAAATAGATGAAACATAACCAACCATGAAACATTTGCAACAGAACTGAGGTTACCAAAAGGGAATGGAGCAGGTGGGGCAAATGGTGGTGGAGCTCACTGGACAATGGGGAAGAACACTTGGGGATTTTTGTGTAGGGCATGGTGTGTTGAACTATATCTAATAAATGGGGAACCTATACACAGGACATTATTTTAATGTGTAGAATAATTACCACAATAAAAAATAAATTTAAAAAATAACCAAAAATATAGTAGCTGCTCAATGTTTGTTGTCAGAATGGCAGGCTGGGGACAGACTGTAATGGAATATATTATCAGCTTAAGAAAACCCAGGGCAAGGAATATTATCTCTTTGCCAATGTGTAAACCGAGGCAGAAAGAACTGCATAGTTATTTGAGGTCACAAAAACAGCAGTGACATATCACCAAATCTAACCACATCACTTAGTTCATTTTTCTTCCCTAAAGCACCAAAAACTCTGAGTGGGAGAGGCAGCACCTTAGGAAGAGAAAATGAGGAATGAGACAGTGGTGAGAGAATGAGTGAGAAAGGTCTATGACTACTTCTGTCATGCTAGTTGCCTCCAAATAGACAGCAGTTAAGACTTTCCACTCCTAGAGAAGCACTCAGTTTGTTTAAACAAACATAACCACCACCACACCCTTCTCCTTAAGGGCTGGAGGATGGGTGATAAAAGAATAGACTTTGTTAATTTACAAGGGAGGAAAAGGACAAGAGGGAAAGCTGTTGCCACTCTGAAGTATCTTCAAAAAACCAAATAGGCACTCTGGCTACCTGGGTTGCTCCTCAGCAATCAACGGGGAAAGGAGGAGAAAAGTCAGCCTTCCCATCACTTACTGGAGCAGGAATTTTAAAAAAAGTAATGCATATATATTTATTGAGGCAAAAGTCAATTTGAAGTCTATTTATTCTTTGGAAATTATGAAAAGATTTCATGTAAAGCACTGAAAAGCCTCACTAACCCAATGGCAGTCCTAAATACAGGTACCAAAGAAAGAAAGCGGCATGAGCTCAATTGCAGCATATCATTGTCCACATGATGCCAGGGTCAAATGATGTCTGTCACAAAAGCACAAATCAGGCTGGGGTGTCAGGCTTGTTGCAGCTCATCTGCAAGCACTAACAGCAAGAAGAAGAGAAAGAAAAGCTTCTTTAAAGACGACTCTGTAGAATGAATGTTCACATAGTCTACACCCACCCGGGAGATTCTGGGTAAGATAGAGGAGTGAAAAGATTCAGGGAAGACAGTTAGAGAACTAGAGGTGATATGCTGATGATCAGAGGGCAATTTTGAAACAAGAAATGAGAATTACAAATGGAGAGACAGGAAGAGAAATTGAAAGAACTTCAAGAAACAGAGGAGTGGGGAAAGAAGGTGCAGGGGAAAAGGGCAGAATGCCCAGAAGCACAGACAATAAGCAACAGAGAGACGGAGAGAGGCAAAGCCAGGCAGTGCATCTTTTCCCACATCTAAAAGCTGCTCATAGCATCCCAATAAATCACTCTACTACAAAGTACTTACAAGGGACTGTCCTTTGCATCAGCAGCAAGCAACATTTAAGGAAGCATCAATGCCCAGCTGCAACTTTGGAGAACTAAGGGTCTGAACTAAAAATGAACAAAATTGGCTGGGCAGTAGGCAGCCTACAGTAATGACTCCGCAAGCACCTGACTTGGCTACATAATGGTTTGACATTTTAAGAGTTAAGCATAAAATACTCTGGCATTTCTCCTTCTTTTGGCATTCCAAGAGGGGGTGTGGTTGACCCCCGGTGCATTCATTTCCAAGGTTATAGATCTCTCAGCTAAGACTGGTCCCATCTGTTCTAGAGTCAGTCAGCTGTTTATCTCAAAGTAACATGTTTATTGCACTAATCACCTTAACAACTCTTACAAGGAGAGTCAACATCATAGAAGTCAGAATGCTTTATGTTCTATTACATATTTCAGACGTTAAAAAACAAAACGCAGAAAAATAAAGCAAACAAAAAACTCTACTGTTCTCTTTGCTTTCCCTGGGCAGCAATCACTCTTCCCTGAGTATCTATCTGTAGTGGCAATTGAAGGTTAACTGTGCTTCTAACTTTCCCCTTCCCTGATGGGTTAAAATGAACCCGGTTTCCCTAGTAATCCCTTCTCCAAACCGTTATTTGTGACTGGTGACTGCTCATTAAGGTACCATTGTCAGAGGCAAGAAGCGTATTGCAATGTAATTTAAATCACTCACAAAAGCACAAATCTTTCGGCTCCCAACAATCCTGAAATCCTGCAGTCAGGAGAAGAAAAATACTTCACAAAAATGCTGCTTCTAGCAGTCTAACAGAATCTTCCCCAAACACGTGAAATATTTCTAACTGGCACGGAGTGCACCATTGAAGGACACTGTCACCTCAAATCAGCAGAAAAGGTGAGACAAACGACAAAGATACACATATAAAAAGATCCCCACACAACTTAACCTACTCAGAAGAAGCACGCTCATCTTAAAAACAGTGTGCTCGCCCAAATGAGATAAAAAAATGTTCTAAAGTAGTGAGACCACATTAAATCACTGTCTTCATTTCTCCCCACGCACCACCCCTTCCCACTAAACCTGAGCACTCAGGCCGTACGTGACAGGACCGCAGTCCCCGACCTCGGCATTTTTCTGATATTCCAAGAGCACTTCCTAACCTCCTCCCCAGACAGGCCCCCTCTCCCAGCTTTAAAAAGGTTGAGGAGAGTTGCGACTAGGGAATTGGCAAGCATCGGTGCTTCGGCGGGGGAAGGTTGCTGGAGTTATTCTTTGCAGTGACCCAAATTGCACAGAGCTTTTTGCTTAGCAGCGCTTGCGAGTACCTCCCCAATCCTCCCGGCCCCATCTTCCCAAAAGAAAGCCTTGAGAACTAAGCGGGAGGAATAACTTGGTAGAACCATTTAAATAAATCACTTCAACTCACCTGGCTTGGGATTTTTCTCCCCACCCCAGGCATAAACAGAAATGATGTGCGAATGAGTGACGCACGCAAGGAAAGGTGTTGCGATGTCCTAAGTCCAAGGACTGGAGACAGTCCCTACCCTAGTGCTGCTGCTACTCTTGGCTCAGCTGGAGCGAGCGGCAATTGCAAGCCCAGCAGCAGCAGGGGGGAGGATAGACCGTAGCACAATGAATGCAGAGGGTTTTTTGCAATGACATCATCTCTCTGTCCAGAAGGCCCCAATAGCCATGCTCAGGAGCGGTGCTTTCTGGGAATTGCAGTCTTCTTAAAGCCTGACGGGAAACGAAGGCTTTCACTAGAACCACAAAGCCCAACAAGCGCCGCGCTCGGGCGCGCCCAGAGCAGACCGAGAAAGCGAAGGGGAGTTTGCCGCCATGTTGGAAGTGGCGGGACGATTCCGCGGATCCCGGCTGAGGTTTTAGGGGGTTCGGGAGCCCAGTGCTGGTACAATGGGTACGGTGAGGTGAAGAACAAACGGGTCGGAGAGCCTGGGCCCTGAACTTGGGAATCGGGGCATGGAGGCGGCATCAAGAGGCGGAGTTGGCCTTTAGCCTCAGGGTCCTGCAGGGATGCGAGAGCCTCCCATCCCACCCTTCACTCCTGTCTTGTTCCATTGAGGGAGTTAGTTTACTTCTGGACCCAGAGCTCATTTTGACCTGTTAACAGGATAGTAGGGGTGATTGGTGTCCTTGTTGGGGTGCGGGGACCCGGGATTGCGACCCTCTCGCCTTTTGTAGAAACCCGCTTCCATCCACAGATTGCGCTCTGTCCCTTCCTTATTTGTTTTTATCTTCCTGTCTTTTGTTTTTCAGCCTTACCTCTCTGCCTAATGTTTCAGACCCTCATTGGGTTTTCAAAAAAGGGATGATTGACAGAGGGGTCCAAAGAAATTGATGTTGGAAGTTAGCCTCTTTGGTCCCACAATTGAGAAAAGATTAGGAGGGGGCTGTGGGAGTAAAAAGACAGCTCCAAACACATCAGCGAAATTACGGAAATGTTAAAAGGGGATGTTATTGGTAAGGCCTGTTGACGGTTCAGAAAAAAGACTCGTTCTTGAATTGACTTAGAATGTGCTGAAATACTGTGGAGATGGAATGTTCACTAGTATGGGATCATCAGCTTACGTTAGAAATACATTTACTGTTTAACTTGTGGTACTCCGTATATATGATTACTTTTTTTTTTTTTTTAACTGAAACCAAAATCATTGGGTTCGTTTTTTGTTTTTATTTGTTTGGGGCTTTTTTTTTAAAAAAAAGGAAAGGTGCGGGCAGGAATATAAGTTAGTAGGCAGATAGGCAAGAATAGAGAGGAGGAAGAAACATTTTATTTCTGTTTTAGAAATAAAACACTGGTTGTTGTCCCAGTCACCACCACCACCCACCACCCACACACCCACACAGGACTTGAACCCAGGGGTATCAGGGCGCATCAAAAGTTGATTTTGAGTTACTTTACCTGCTATTTGAAATGAACTGTTTTTTCCCTTCACGTTATCTAACTAAAACAATGCTGTTTTGTTCTTTTTCAGAGTCTCTCTACGCTATGGGAAAGATGGAAAATTTCTTTTCATCCTAAGGATGGATGAAGGGTTAAAAACGTTCCTATACTTTGTGTTATTTCTCTCTCTCTTGCACATTATTCTGAAAACAAAATAATTGCTATTTACTTTGGGTAAGACTGCACTTCACCTCTGTTAGGATTTAGTAAAATTGGAACTGATAAACATTCTTCTATCAATGAAAGGCTAGGTAGAGTGATTAAAAATGACACCATATGATAGTAATAGTTTCTCAGATGTATTCAAAAAATAAGTATAAAAATGAAAAATATTTTATGTCATGTTTTTGGGAACAGGTAACAAGACAAATGGCTTTATCTTTTTAAACAGGTAGTATGTATTAGATTCATTTGTTCATGCATACAACAATGAGAAAGTCTTATATAAATATTTGTTATTCAGAAATACCTTCTCTGCAAGTAATAATGGTAAGTATACTAGGAAAAGGAACAAAATGTTTACCACTTTCTTTCTAACCTTCAGAATAATTATAGAAATGCTTTAGCCTTAATAGAGTTCAAATAAACTGCACAGTTTGCATTTCGGCTTAGTTTCAAACTCCTAAGTGATTTTTTTGGGGGTTGGTAATTCGTGGGTGTTCCTGTATCTATACAAACTTGTACCTTATTTATATTATATGATACTACTTTATAGAAGCAATAATGTCTTCGATTTGAGTTTCCAATTAGTGAATGAAGAAAGGCCAAAGGATTGCACAGAAATGAGACCTCTATAATGCAGTGATTTTTGTATTTTGTCATTTGTTTAGGTCGTTTGAAGTTTTATATCCAGTGGCCAACTAACTATAAAGAAATGAAACAATATCTAATAAAAGACTCCATGGCTTAGCCCTTAATTTCTTGGGGAAAATCTTTAGAAATTTTACTTACAAAATTAATCTTTGAGGAGTTGATGAACCAGCTTCTAAAATAATAACCTTAGTATCACAAAGAAAACACTGACTTAGGAAAACCTTCAAAAGTAGAATTAGTAATATCTTAAGTAGATAAAGCCACCTATGTTCTTTTTATCTCAAAAGGAAATTAAAGAGTATCAGTCAATTGCTGTTAGATCAAGGGTTTTTTTGGTTAAGTATCAGGATTACCTATAGAACTCTAAAAATATATAACTGTTGTTTAGTCTCCCCACATAATTGTTCTCTAGGGTCGGAGCCATCTATTATGTATTTTAAAATGATAGAATAGATTAGTTTCTCCCCTATCCCATATTTGTGTTTGTTGTATGGGACACTTGGAACAACAAAAATCTTGGCAAAGATTTTAAGTTGTTTATTATAGTGAATTCTGAAAAGTTACAGATAAGAAAATCACCTGGGCATCAATTTATATAAGGGCGGAGGTTAGAGGAGTGATTAATTTTAGCTTTTTATATGATATATTGACTTAAATGGCTATTTCTTAGAGTGAAGATTTAGCCTAATGTTAAGAAAGTCTGATAAGAGACACCCAGTAAGATCTCAACGCCATGACAAAATTAAAGCAAAGCTATTCAGATATTTAAAAGAAACTGAAGTATCTAAACAGGTAGCAAGATACTAAAATTTTCTGAAAATAACTTTTCTGTTTAATTCTTTCCTTGCCCTAAATGCTAAATTTTTTAAATTACCAATATCTTAGTATTCTTGATATTTGGGTAAATGATTAAAGAGAACCTTTTTTTTAGCTCCAAATTATTTGACTCATTTATTAAATTTAGGATCTTTACATTAAAAAGTCTTACTGGCGCTCTCTGGTGGCCTAGCAGTTTAAACCAGGCACAGTCCACATACATACCAAAGCCCCTGGTTCAAAACCCAGGGCCTGGGAAACAGTGATGAAAAACTGAGTAAGATAAATGGGGTGCTTCCTTCCTGCCTGCCTACCCAGTTTCATTCCTATCTGTACCTTTCCTTTAAAAAAAAAAAAAAAAAAAAAAAAATCCATACTATTCTTGCATCTGTATCTGCTAAAGAGTAAAGACAACCCAAGAGAATAAGCATTTGAAATTATTAAAGCAGTCCCAAGATTCAAAGATTTAGTGGGCCATCATGAGGGAGGGCTTGAAGAAGGTATGTAGGAACTGACTTTAGCCTTTGGGAGATCTGTATCAGTAACCCCTTGATACTTACTGCTTCAGTTTGAAATTTCTCTTTAGTGATTTGCTCAATATCACCAAAAATAGCAACATACTAAGCCTCTTAAAGGTAACCTTATAGGGGTATTGGTAAGGATTAAAATTATGTAAAGCAGAGGACTTTGGAGCATATAAATTTGATGTGGGCTTTTAGTTTTTTCATTTTAAAAAGTAGTTCCAGAGAAGCTAGAGCCTTAAAGACAGCCATTACCTCTGGTGTACTCTTTCAACAATTTGTTAATATCTCAAACTTCTATCACTAAGTTCTTTATCAAAACATAGTTCCATTTTTTTTCCTTTGATAGAATGATAATAAAGACCAACAGTCTTTCTCAGCCCATACCAGAATGTAAAAACTCCTTTTATTGAGTTATGTTACTAAGGGATTATAGTAGCACCTAGAGTGGCTCAAGTGTGGGGGCTGGAGGGATAACATTTGTTTGAGTACCTATGTAGCTTGAAAAACCCCACACTTGATTATAAAAATCACTCCCCATCTTCATAGAGAATACTGTAGTTCCAAAAGAAAACGTTCTTCATTATAAAATTTTTAAATTATGTCATGCCTTACAAAGTTCTAAAGTAATCTTTTATATTCCAACCTATGAAATTTGAGGGTATAGTTATCTCTTAATTTGTCTGCCTTTCTGTATCTCTTCCAAAATAGAATCACTTTTTTTTCTCTCAGAAATGAAATACCAAAGGTGATATAGACCCAACATTTACATTAAAAATTATTCTAACCTGATCTAACCAGAATCAAGACAAGCAAATTTAGGGAAAAGAAAAACATTTTTCCAAAAGATACCTTTTAAAACCTTACCTTAGATTAAATAAATGAACAGTTGTGCATGCTATCCAGAGTTCAGCATTTGGATTTTCTCCAGGGAAGATCTCTAAATCATTCTGGAAGCTTTAATTTCATATTTAAAACATCTTCAAATATTCATAAAGCTAAAATATATAAATCCTAGGCTTGTGAGTTTATTAAGTTGTGTTTGTAACAAATTGGTATTAATTTTAGCTGCTGGATTAAATGTGCTATTGAAGATAAATGGAGTTACTGTCCCAAGGTCAAGGTTTGAAAATTGTCCGGAATTAATGATTAACCAGAAAAGTGAGCCCTCTTTTTCCTATGACTTTGTGTCTCAATTTTTAATAGTTTTAGATAAGCCGGCAGTAGAAAGCATTTTTTTACAATAGCATTTATATAAAGATGATCGTAATCAAATCTGTTCATGAATATAGCCATTTAAGGAAACTGCAGAAATGTGTAATTGTAAGCAATTATGTAAATAGGGATATTCATAATTCTTAATATAGAGTTGTTGAGATTGCCATATGTATTTGAACTTGTAAAGATTAAGCCTCGGTGAGTTGTAAGCTGTAGTCACCTTTACACTTCTGATTTGAAGGATTTAACATATGGGTGCTTATCAAATTCAGTAGCCTATTCACCACCTGAAGACATTCAGTAACCATAATCCTTGGCATAACCTAAGTGATCTTTTTTTTTTAAACTGATTTGAAATAAAACAGCTTTCCTCCTTTATCAGGCTTTTAGTCACTAAAATTATTTTAATATTGAGTGGGATCTTTCATAGTCCTGAGCATTTGTTCCCATTGAATTGGACAGTGTTTAGTCTCGCCTCAGTATCAACACAAGTAGAGGCATTTCCTTGTGAATGTTTCGTAGCATTTTATATACAAAACTAAAATATAGAAAAGTTTTAAGCATATCAAAATAAACAGTCACCATATAGAAGTATACTATTGCAAATAACATTGAAAGAGTATTTAAATTTCAAGTACTTTATTGCAGTTAAATAGCATCCTACATGGTGTAACATAAATGACATAAATAGTTCCATGCTATTTCAATGAATTATTGAATGGACATTTGCTGTCTCAACAATTAAGGAGATGAACTTGCATTTATTATTTTACACTTGACAATGCATTCTGTTTCTTTTCAGCTGTTTGCTGCAGTATCTTAATGTTGGGCATAATGCCTCACTTCATTTTCAGTCCCATGACTTCCATTTTCAGTGTTCATTTTTGTGTGTCTTTCCAAAGTTACTTCTCTCTTCCTTGCTGATTCTGAGATAATTTGAACAATTGCTTTTCAGTCTGGCAATTTGTTTGCCTGAGATAGGTTGCTGGATTTCTTCATTTACCAGGTAAACTCTGCTCTCATTTCTAATTCTTGGAACTTACTGGTGTTTGTTGGACTTCTTGATTGCTGGTATTGAAAGTCTAAAAATTAATGGAGAACTGAGAAAAAAAAACAGATTTTAGAGTTTTGGGGAGTGAATGAACAGGAGAGGGCAAGGTGTAGGTACTGAATATATATAACTCCCTTTAAGAAGTTTAACTGAAAGAAACAGTAGGTCACATAGGGTGGGTGCATGGACTTGAAAGAGTGTTTTTTAAATCTTAAGCAGCTAAAATCTTTCTACATAGGTTAATCTGATTGCTTACCAAAGGATTTTTAAAATTGAATTTCTAATTCTAAGTTAAAATTTTGCCCTATCCTGAAATCAGGTCTGGAGAGGGGAAAGAGCTCTGAAATACTTTTGAAATGTGTTTCTCCATAATACTGCTTTTCTTTTGAGTTGATTGACTTTTCCTTCCAAGTTTTAAGTGACTTTCAGGTCTTTCATAACTACCTATTTAACCAAACTTGCACTCCAAAAATAGTACACTTTTATCATGATTACCAAAGAAGTATAACAATGACAGTGAACTTCAGCTGCTTTTGAGGAATTATTAGTTCTAAAAGATGGCGCTTGCCCCTTTATATCATTAATATTTCCTAACTAGTCCTAACTGGGATCATGACAGCTACTAAGAAGATGGTGCTCAGTTGAATCAGGACTTGTCTGTTTATACCCAACTATGCCCAACTATGATTATCAATATACATTCCCTAGAGGAGGAGAAATCTGAGATAGTCAACTTCTTTGAGAGTAGTAGGTGAAGAGGGTGTGATTGTGGATATACAGAAAAATTTTAAAGAAAAAACCAACACTTGGGAGCCATAAAAAACCCTCTACAGAAAGTGGAAAATACAAATCTGACAGTTATTAATTATATCTGTTACCAGAACTCATTCTCACCCCATTACCCAATAATTTAAATGAACTGATTCCCTCAAAGGGCCTAACTGGCAGAATAAATGGAAAGATAGCAGCAAAAGAAGGGAGCATCTAAGACAGGTAAGTATTCAATATAATCAAAATACATCAAAGAGAGTTGATTACTACTACATACTGGCACTAACCCTGTATGTTCAAATGTGACTTTGTTTCTTTCATGAGCTGTACACCAGAAGGAACTGAGGTTCTTACAAAGAAAGGAAAGTTTGTGGCTACTAGATGGAATGCTCCCTGCAACCAGTTCCATTTTGCCCTGCAGTGCATAGTACACCACCACATATATCCAGCGTGGTGCCCAATTAGGCTAAAACCGGACTGTGTCTTGAGTTAATAGCTATTTCTGGCAAGGAAAGACATGAAAGCAATGTATTTAAAAAGTGATTGTTTATTGCTGTGGGCCCAAAGTTATACCCAGATTCAGAAAGCTAGTTGACATCCGTTTACTACACAATTATTTAAGGTAATTTGTTACTGTTAATTAACTAAATGCCTATTCAGTAGTTGTAAATAAGAAACTGCCAGAGCCCATCTGCTTTTCAATAATCTAAGAGACTCAAAACATGTATAACCCATTATAGTTAAGATACCCCTACATTTCTAGAGTGCATCTGGTACTAACTGAAGACAAAATAATACTAATCTGCTACTTCATATACAATGGATTTATTTAGGACTTTTTTTTTTTTACTTTATTAAGATGTAAAAACAATACATGTTTTTTACCAACTTACATTCGATTATGCCTGTTGTAAATTGAGGAAGATCTATATTATACATTTGGATGGATATATCCATTTAGGATTAGCACCAGATGGTCACAGGAAGTTGGTTTACTCATTAAAGAATTTGGGCCTTGGCAACAAAGATCTAGGTTTCAATCTGAACATGTGGCTTTGTGGCTTTGGACACAGTCATTGTACTGATAATTTCAATCCTATAAAAAATATTTGCTGACTTCCTTGCGTTTTCCCAAGAATAAAGGAATTAGATGAAAAAACTGACAGTTCAAAAGTATTAAAAAGGCAGTATAATGACGTAGAATATTGTCTTGAAGCCATCCAGCCTGGGTTTTGTCAAGTACTGTATTGAGTTAAGCAAGGTAACTCTCAGATTCATCTACAGTGAGTATGATTCCTTCCTCACATAATAAAGAGCACACACTATCACATGTAAAATCATTTGAGACAAGTTTTTGCATTAACATTAGGATTCACTGAAAATACATATATCCTTCAGAGTTTAACATCCTGAGTATGATTTTTGCGGCCTTAAATGTTGTAAGTCAATGTCCTATCAGTTTCGACTATCAGGTACCTACCTTACTAAATGTATGCTATATATTCTGTATCGTGTATATAGTACACACGTGATGTCTATACAATTTACGATGGTAGTTCATAGTTTTAAATCATGAGAAGATAAAATACTATCTAACAGTCATTTTCAGGGTTTGCTTTGCAACTATCTGAAGCAATCTCAAGTTTGATGGTCCACTTGAAGAATGTTAGATTTGTGAGATATTCCAAAGACATACCTTGAAAGAACGATTTTATAGTTATTCTGGATTCTGCATCTCTGGCCTAATAAATAGTAACTAACATATCAGCATAGGCAAATTAACTTTTTCAATATTTCCTTTAAAATTTTAACAGAACACTGGATAACAGTTTTCTGTGTTCTATAATGTGGTCCTCAGACTTCCAGCATCATTTCCTGGAGTATAGGACCTAAAATTTCTGGTGGACCTACCTGAATATGCTGCTTACTAATCTGAGGGTGACATCTAGAGATCTGCATTTCAATCCATCAACTCCACCTTGTTTATATTTGAAGGCACCAAGGTAAACTTGGCAAATGTCAGACCTCTAAATATAAGCTTTCTCTTTTTTGCTTTCCTAATTCAATCTTTACATTCTTCTCAATACTTATTCCTGCTGCAATTCCAAGACTCAGATGCCAACATACACAGCATTTTCTGTGTATTCAGTGAAGCATATAGTCCAATCATATGAGCAAATATTGTTCAGTTACGGTGTATAATAAGGTTGGTAGTGGGAATTAGCGAATTAGGTGAAGCAAAGCTTCATCTAAATTATTTTTTTCTGAATAGACACACGCTGATGGTTTAGAAAACTAAATAAATGCTTATCTGTCTTTTCAGTCAGCCAGCTTGCCTACCTGCCTACCTTCATTCCTGCCTGCACCTTTCCTTTTAAAAAAAACAATAAACCACACAGTGGCAAACCTTGTGACTTAATGGTTAAGTCTGCTGGGTACACAGTACACAAACATCTCAAGGACCCAGATTCATTCCCAGGGCAGGGGAGGGAAGTGGCTGAGATGAACTACTAAAATAAATGAAAGATGCTTCTTTCTCCTCTGCCTGTCTCTGCTTCCCTTCATTCTTACCTGTGCCAAAAAAACAAAACAACTTTGCTGAAAGGTTAAATAAAAAACCCAAACCCTGTAGCACTCTTTATTTTTCCTTTTTCTTTGTTTTAAAGAAAAGGTGCAAGCAGGAATAAAGCTGAAACTCAGACTGTTTTCTCAGGCTGAGAAAAACATAATTTATCACATTCAATACCTATTTCAAAAGAAACTCATGAGAGTACAATATATTGGATATTTTGAAAACTAACATTGAAATAAATACAGTAGAATATATAAAAATTCACAATGTAAGTTTCAGTCAGTTCCTTAATTTAGAAAAGTTAGAATTATCAAGAATAGGGTAACAAAAATTCAGTGTGATGAAAGTAAAATTTAAAAATTTTATAAAGTTATCTTTTCAAATTATCAGTAATAAAACTAGGATAAAATATTAAGCACATAGGATTTGGGCATGAAAGATAAATTTGAACAATGGCACTGATTAATTGTGTGCTAAATACCTTAGACTCCTTAGCTTCAGGTTTCTCATCTATAAAATGGGCATAATAAAATCTATATCATAGGCTTATCTTAAATAAGATATGCCAAGTTCCTGAAAAGGCCCCACAGAACAATCACAAGCAAAGAAATTGAGGTAATCAAGTCTCCCTAAAAATAAAAGCCCAGGACCAGATGGCTTTTCCAATGAGTTTCACCAAACCTTCAGAAAAGAATCAATTATTGGTTCTCAAACTCCTCCAAATACTGAAGAACAAGGAACAAGTCCATTCTCCTTGAGGACAATATCACACTAATGCCAAAATCTGACTGAGATGTCACCAAGAAAGAAAATCACAGACCAATATCTCTACTAAACATGAATAGGTCTAATAACCCTATTTTTAAGAGGAGTTTATTTACATTTTATATAGTATATTTTAGTATTTTTCATAGTACTGGTCTTGTGGTCATCATTCCTTAACTTTTGCTTGTTGGAAAAGCTTTTTCATCATGCCATCAGTTCTGAATTATAATCTTGAAGGGTATAGTATGCTAGGTTGAAGATCCTTTTCTTTCTGTTTTTTTGAAAATACCATGCCATTTTATCCTAGCCTGTAGAGTGTCAGTTGAGAAATCCACTGACAGTCTTATGGGAACTCCTTTGTATGTGACTCATTTTTCTCTGGATGCTTTTAAGATTTTGTATCTTGTAGTTTTGGCATTTTGATGACAATGTGTCTAGGTGTAGTTCTGCTTAGCTTTCTTTTATCAGGGACTCCTTGAGCTTTCTGGGTCTGGAGACTTGTTCATTCTTTAGGTTGGTGAAACCTTAAGCTTATTTCTTCAAATACAGTTTCTGCACACCCTTTGTCTCATCTTCTGGGACATCTATAATGTGAATGTTGTTCCTTTAGATGTTATCCCATAGATCTTGAATGCTGTTTTCATTCATTTGCATTCTTTTATCTCTTTGCTGGTTTGCTTGAATGTATTCCTCTGCCTTATCTTCTAGCTCACTGACTCTATTGGAGGCTTCATCATCCTTCCTGTTCTTGAGTCCCTCTATTGAATTCTGTAGGTAAGCTATTATGTTCTTTATTTCTTGACATCCATTTTGAACTGCTTCATTTCTTTTCTCTTTTTTGTTGTTCTCTTTTTCTTCCTCTGTTGTTTTCTTGATTTTCATGAGTGTTTATTGCTGCTACCCTAAATTCTTCCTCAGGTAGTTTGCATAGTCTATTGTGTTCAGATCTTCCCTGGGATTTGGATTGGATTGGAGCCATCATTTCATGTATATTTTCCTATGTCTGCTCTGTTTGGCATTCTGTTTATGTTTCTGTGGATTAGGTTTCCTTGCAGTGATGGCCTTATGTAGGGTATAGACTTGCTCTGAGTAAGCCTGGATCTTGGCTTCAACATTGGGATTTCTTGAAATTTGTGGAGTCACCACTGGCTGGATATGTTGAAGTTCTTATGTAGGTCCTCTCTTGTCCAAAAGTTTAGCCTATGGGGTTGGAGTTTATGTGGGGGTTGCAAAACTTTCCCCCAGCATCCCTGTTCCCACTCGCAGTGACCACCTTGCTGTTGGCCCACAATCAGCAATCAGACTTCAGTTTCGCCTCCACCCTCAGGATGGCAATAGTGGGTAGTGTTGGCTCTCCCTCTGCAAGACTCTCTTCCTTAAGCCTGAGGGCGGGATTTATAGTGGGCTGGTCCTGTGGCTCTGGGACAGTATGGTGGGAGGAGGTTAGGTTGGGCAATTCCCTTAGCTGTATTCATCTTTTGGTGGTGTCCAATGTAATTTTCTCACTGGACCTCCTGTTCAAACCTCCAGAGGAGTGCTCCTTCCACATTGTGCCTGCTCTTTATGCCAGTCCCACTGGGCGGGCTCTCTGGTACTTTTGCAATTCCTGGGAGGACTGGTCTTTCCACATTTCCACCCCCTCCACTATGGCTGGAATCTTGAGTCCTAGAATGTGGCATAGCTCTGAATCCGTATGTTTTCACCTACCCCTTACTGTCGTGATTGCTGCTATGTCTCTACAGCCTCTGTGCCTGCTTTTCTTCAGTCTTTGATCTGGAAAATACCAGGTCACCATCTTAACCCAAAGTCTCAGAAACTTAGATTATTTTTTAGAAAGTACTGTTATCTCCATTTTTTATTATGGGTGTTTTATGTCAAATAGTGCTTTGTGGTTGTCTGAAAATGAGTTTAGTATCCAAATATGTCTATATTCACTACACCTGTTACATAGTAAGAATGTAGTGAGTCTTTTTCATGAGTTCACAGTTTTAGCAAATATTAATTCATCCAAAAAATGATAATGAAAAATGGGATACTATTTAGTGGGGACTAAATGTTCTATAAATGAACAGATTAGAGTTTGTTTTTTTGTAATCCAAATAATATCCAGCAGATATAATAGAATTAAGTAGTAATTAGTCCCATAGGTATGGAAGGGAAGGATTTTGTCTGTTATGTTCACTGTATCTGAAGTATTCAAAAAACCTAGCCAGGAAAGTGCCTGGCACACTCAACTAGTTTATCCTCACCTGATCAGCCTCAAATCGGTGATGCCTCTATTTCTTTAGATACTGCTCAATCATTTAAGTGATCTCCAGCTGTGGGAATTAAAATATCTCTTCCTTCGGTGGTTCTTCAGTAGATTATTGAAGAAGGATATTTTGTTTTCTCCCTAACAGAAAGTACGTACTTCCTAAAGAAATGTTTACCTAATATTTTCATTCATTATGGGATGAGATTTATTTCCGGATGGGATTTACCACCATTTTAAAATTAAGGCACAAATCTACTCAGATTCAACCATTAACAAGGAAAGGAATTGAGAATACAACCCAGGTTTGTTCAGCTCTTAAAATCTACACAAAAACTGTTATCATGTACTTTTAGGAGAAAGAAAAAAGAGTGAAATAAATATCTCAAACCTAAGAATCTCCTGCTTTACTGAGACTATGAATGTGGTCTTTCCCCACATTTTTTAAAGAGATAAAACAAGTATGCAAAACCAACACTGTAACAAAATAAAAGTTCTGTAACTAAAGCACATCCCTAAAAGTTCTCACTTGAAAATATATTTTAAAAATTCTAAATATAGAAAGACAAATTTATGCTGCAGTAATTTTCTCTGCTTTGCTTTTAACAATGTACCTGATCTTTTAATTTTTTTCCAGAAAAACATTTCAAGGTTTCTGAGGTTTGTAGTGCTACTTTACAACTAAAAGAATTTTAATGCCCCTTCTTTCACCCCTATGCACTCCAGCACTGTGTATGTTTTCACATATTTTGTTCAGAAGGCAGTAAAACATCTTGGGGGAAATATACATGATCTGGACTAAGAAAATATTAATGAAAGTTAAGTGATTTCCCAACCCTTTTGTAACCCATGTGGGAAGTACTAGACCAATATCTCTAAATTAATACACAAGGCAGGTGTTTTCTGTTCTAACTCAGAAGCACTCTTGTGGTCTTTCAAAACTTTGAAAAAATTAATGGAACTTCATTTTATATAAAAAGAAGGTGGGTAGTTAGTTAGAAAAACTTGTACTGAGGTGAAGCCATTTATAGATTTTATTCACTTAGCTGCAGAAATATTGTTTGATCATGGCGTGCTGCTCAGCCCCTGCTGATAAATTAGCTAAACTAAATGGACTAAACTCCAAAGATTTCTGAATTCTGCATGACACCTAACCCCTAGGGTTTAGGATTAGGTGTCATTGACTTGTAGTTATTTCCAGAAGAAGCATCTAGGTGATTACTCTAGAAGCATAAACTCAATGACGATATGTCACAACAATTTTAATTTCAACTCTTTTCATTTTAAGTAATGTACATGTAATATGTATCATGCATATGTATGTAGAGAGAGGAGGAGGGAGATGAGAAACATTTTTGTTTATTTGCTTGTTTTATTTGGGTTTTTCTCCTTTGTCCCCAGGTTTTGAAATCAGGTCCACACCCCAGCCATCTCAGCTGCCTCACCTACAAGGGCACACCTTAACAATATTGTGAATAAACATTGCTTAATAACATATAAGTCTAAGGTGTGAATCTTTGTAAGTCAACTTTCGCATATAATTAGGTTAAACACCACCATTCTAAGTCTTTCGCCATGCAACTGATTTCTTCTACCCAGTGCCTGCTTCCCACTTCTTTCCTGCAACTATTAATTTAATTTTATTGACTAAAGGTCTATTTTTGTTTGATTTAGTTTGTTTACTTGGCTTCTCTATACCTCATATGAGTGATAACATACAATGGTTGTATTTCTCCTTGCTTATCTCACTAATAATAATTCCCTCTAGGTTCATCTATGTTGCTGCAAATGGCAGGTTTTCATTTTTTTTTTGATAGCTCATTAGTATTCCACTGTGTATACATACTACATTTTCTTTATATACTAGTCTGTATGGACACTTAGGTTGTTTGCAGCTCTTGACTATTGTAAATAGCACTACAATAAACATGAAGGTGCATATATCTCTTTGAATTGGTGGTGTGTTTTTAGGATAAATACCTTGAAGTGGGATAATGGAATCATGTGAAACTTCCATTCTCAATTCTTTTGAGAAATAACAGTAATGTTTGCACCAGGTTATACTCCCAACAACAGTGCGTAAGAGTTCCCTTTCTCTATATTCCTGCCAACACTTGCTATTTTCAGACTTTTGGATAATAGCCATTCTCACAGGTATGAATTGATAGCTCATTATGTCTTTGGTTTGTGTTTCCCTAATAACAAGAGGGGTAGATGTGCCACCTGTATATCTTCTTTGGAGAAGTGTCTATTAAGACCTTTTGCCCATATCTTAATTGAATGTGTTTTTGTTGGTGAATTTCATAAATTCTTTATATATTTTAGATATTAACCCCTTGTTCGATGTATTATGTGCAAATATCTTCTCCCATTATGTAAGATGTCTTTGTTTGGTTTTTTTCACTGTACAGAACTTTTTAGTTTGAAGTAATCCCATTTGTTTATTTTGGATTATATTTCCCTTGACATTGGAGTCATAGCTCTTAGATCAATGTCAAGGAGTATTTTGCCTCTTTTCTTCTAAGTCCCTTATGGTTTCAAGCCTTTATCCAAGCCTTTATAATCTATTTTGAATTAATTTTCCTATATGTCATTAGGTAGTGACCTATTTTCAACCTTTTGCATGTGACTGTCCAGTTTTCCCAACATCATTTATTGAAGAAACTGCCCTTGTCCTATTCTATGATCCTGGCTCCTTTGGTGTAAATTAGTTGTCCATGTATGTGTGAGTTTATTCCAGGCTCTCATTTCTATTCCATTGACATGTGTCTCTTTTTATTCCAATACCATATTGATTTGATTACTTTTGCTTTGTATTATAATTTGAAGTCAGGTAGTGTGATACCTCCATTTTTATTTTTTCTCAGAATTGTTTTTTCTATTTAGAATCTTTTGTAATTCCAAATAATTTTTGTTCGATTTATGTGAAGAACGTCTTTGGGATTTTGATGGGGATTGCATTATCTTTCTTTACTTTTTTTTTTTTTTAGAGAGAGAGAAGGAAGAAAGGAAAGAAGGAAGAAGAAACATCTTTATTTAAGTATTCATTTAGTTTTTCACCCTGGTCCCTGGTATTGAACCAGGTCCTTAGGTTGTATGAAGTTTGCACAACACCACAAGGCCACACCAAGCGTTGTTTGTTTGTTTGTTTTTAACGTAGTACAGGCCACATTTTTATATTTTGAAAATAATTATATATTTATATGTATGTACATATTCTGCATTATTTATACCTTGACCTAGAAAAGATAAAATCAGTCACTAATTGTAGATCAATATAGAGAATTAGAAAACCACCTTTAAAACTCACAGTGCTCCCCAAAAGCAGATTACAGTGTTTAACTACGTGATCCTAATTTTTAACTCTCCTTTCCTTTTATTACATAATTGAAAAATAATTAGGTCATAAACCAGTAAATTGCTTATTGTTACCTGTAGGCAATACACTATATTCTTCCTGGTACCACAGTAGGCATACAGAAATTGTTTAATATATGTTATTGAATTATAAAACTTTAATGGTTCTCTTACTTCTTCAAGTAATCATTGACTTACATTACTCCTTGTCACCTGATTCTTTTGTGACAAATTTTCTACTAGTGAAGCAGACTGTTTTAGACAGTGAAAGAAATAGAACATTGCTTGATGAATCCTAACTGTCCTGGATAGGAGACTGAATTGGAGTCCTTGATTCCCAGTGCAGAGAGGCCCATGATATTTAAGAACAAAATATTTTTATTATCTGAACTTTATGTCATTGTATGCTTAATACCATGACCATAAGGCCATTACTGTAACATTTAAGTTTATCTTCTAAAGGTAACCTATGAAATGTCTCAAGAATGACTTGATTTTTAGTGACAATTATTATTTTCATTTGGAATCTAATTCTTTTTGGTAACAGGTTCCAGAATGATGCCATTTTGTCAAAAGTTGTTTCATCGTTTTTAAAAAACAAGTAGACTCTGGAATTAGTCAAATAATTAGTTAGATTTTTAAGTAAATTACATTCATCTGGTCTATTTCCTTATCACGTAGTAAAGTTTTTCATCAGTCACAAGTCTGTGGAAGGACACTAAAGGGTCTCATAATAAAAGATTACATAGCTTGCTTCTCTAATTAGCCTCTACCAATATTTCCCTACCATTTGCTCTCTTTTATTTCCCATTTATGTTTGAGTACTACTATTTTGAGGGCATGTGACCGCTAAGTTGTGAGCTTCATTGAGAGCAGGAGCTATACCATATATATTTTCATATTTACTTCTTTGTTCAAAATGGACTTTTGTTGCCCCTGCAAATAGTCATTGAGTATCCACTAGGTGTCAGATATTATACTAGGTAAATTCTGAGGACACCAAGATAACTAAATACAGATATGCCTTTGGGAATGTAACAGTCTTGTGGGGTAGGAGTGGGGAGGATGGAAAAAAAGATTTGTAAACCAAAAAAAAGTTGGCAGTATAGCATGATATTGTAGTAGAGTAGGAAATTTCCTGGCTTGAGGATTTTAAAAATTTCCAAAAATATCTCCTCAGTAATTCTGCATCAGTGACTAAATTTCCATTATTGGTATGCCTTTCTTCCTGTTTTAGTTTTTCTTTTAAGGAAGAGTCCAAGGCAAGAATGAAAGCAGGCAGGCAAACAAGCAGAAAGAAGCGCTTTACTTCATTTTAGTTGGTCATCTTGGTTGTTCCTGAGGACCCTAGGACTTTGGGGTGTATGTAGACTGTGCTCATTATCATTACTCCACCAGGGCACACCTAGTACGTCATTCTTTTTAAGACCAGTATTACATTGTGGATGCCTCTGAGCAGGAAAGTTAAGGGGCATCCTTCAGTGGGGTATGGAATTATGCCTTTTCCCTTAAATATATTTTAATTTTAAAATTTACATGCAACAAGATTTTTCTCCTCGGCGTACAATTCTACGAATTTTGACAAAGGCATAGAGCTGTGTATTAAGAAATGCAGCAATTACATCACCTCCTAAAATTCTCTTGTACTGTTCTTTTTATAATTTTTGTGGTAAAAATAATTTTATTATTTAAAGTGATGTTTAGATATTTCCTGTGTATCTATTCCTTACTCAAAAAAAAATATGTCTTTTTCCTTAAGACAGTACCTTTCCTAATGAATAAGAATATTTATCTGAGGGGCTAAATCATTATATCATTGTTAGTCATCTGCACCTTAGTTTATAGATCAAGCTGCTGAAAAGAAGTAGGACTCATGAAAGGTAAAAGATATGGTACATGTAGTGTGTGTGTGTGTGCTAGAAAGAGAATAGGGATCAGCAGGTGAAGGATGTAGTTAGGTCTCGACAATGAAACTGTGAATGGAAGAATCTGGATAGCATTTTATATTTTGAGTAATACAATGGGCCTGGGTGTTCAAAGATAGGAGTCACCAAAGAAAAAGAAAATGAGCCATAAAGAAGCAATGTCTGGCACTACAGATCTAGGAGAAGAGTACACATTCTGCCAGTAACTTATTCTTGGAAAGTCACTTTCCCTTCTTGACTTCAAATTCATCATCTACAGAAAATAAGATTGGATAAGCTATATTCTAAAGTCTATTTCAGTGTCCAGGCAAAAATCCTTGTGTGGCTACAAATCCTTGAGTAGGTGGGTAGGGTGTTCTCAGTTTCCATCCTCTGGTTTTAACTAGAGACACATCCGTATATAACAGTAACTAAAACCTAGAAAACATTATATGATCTCTTAGAATTTCATGTTGTTTGATGTCAGAGCAGCATAGAAAAGTTAAGGCTGATCTGAATTGTGTTCCAGTGATAGCTGTCTGACCTTCTGTCTTCTCTTTTATAGAATTACTGTAGGTGCTCTAAGATTCCTTGTAGGTCTCACGTATTATGACTATGAAAAATATAAAAACTTGCCAGTGTTACTTCTATTCTCATTTTCCCTGGGTCTGCACATGTTGTTTTTCTGATTTTGATATTTTGGTTTCTTTTTCTTAGCCACTATTCATTCAATACCCTCTATGTGCCAATTTTTTTAATATAGGGCATTTGACCTATATTAGTAAAGAATTATAGTATTACTATCCTTTATCAGTGTACACATATGGGTAAAATCACACCATGCCTCCTACTCTGATCCTGGAGAATATAGTCCTATAGCAAGATCTCATTTATTAACTAAATATTAAAAACACCTCAGAATGGAAGAAGGGGGAAGATGTGCATGGCTTTAAGTAGCTAAGTGCAGGGAAAGGAATGGTTGAATCCTTTATACATACTTATCTTCTTTAGGTCATTGAGATAAGCAGGTAAAAGAAGAGACATCACAAAGAGAACCTGTTATTCTTGATTTTAAAAAAGGAAAACTTCATGCCATAAATTACTGGAGTTATTCAGAATTTTGTGTTTCATTTCATTCTCAACTCTAAGGGCACAGATAGCATAGTGCCTCTCTGAAGTAAGTATTTGGAAGATATTTGTTGAAGAAATAGAGATTTTTCTCATACCCTGGAGAATTGGTTCTTTGGGTCTAGGGAACTCGAAGAATTTTATAAAAAGCTATAGACCTGTCTAGGATTTCACCACTCCTACTACATACACAGACACCCAAGTTCCTCTCCTTGCCCTACCTCCACATATGTATTTGCATAAAACTCATAATTTTAGAATGTTTTCAGCCCCCGTGCAACCTGTTTGTGTGTTTCAGGTTAGGAGCTCAGCCCTGGACACATCTGGTTATTTAGTCAACCTGGAACCAGAGTTCCATTAACTGTGGTGCTTATAATCCTGGATAGTGCTGTCATCCTTTGTTGATGCTTTATAGATTTAATAAAATCTCGCCATGCCTCCTGGCCATTCATTAATGGTCATGTTCAGTTTTCTTTTTATGATCAGAAATTGTGTCCAATTGCTTTTAGGTTCATTATTATGTACTGCAATCAAAAGACCAGCATTAAATTCTTTACCTTTAAAAGGTTTTTGAAGTAGGGATTATGGCATTTCTACATAAATACATAGATAAAGAAATTAAGATTTATCCTAACTTTATTTTATTTGGATAACATGTCTCTAGATTTCTAGATAGATTAACATATTTGTTTTTTACCTCCATTCAGAAACCCACTTAGAACATTGCTGTGAGTGGTCTAAACTGATATTTTATCTGTGTGGAGAAAGATGATGAAATCCTTGTCTCAGTGAAAGAGACTGGCATGTAAAGCAAATATTCTAGATAATTCCAAATACAGTCTGAGACGTATCCTGTAAAGATATAAGGATCAAATCAGTTAAAAGTAACCATAGTACCATGTAAACTGTAATGTTTTCTAAACACATCTGACTCTTACTTAGATACAAAATCCTTAGGGACTAGACAGACTAACTGGAGAAACTATTTGGATGTTTACCTAATCTCCATAGTGTCTTCCCTTTTGGTGAGATAGTATCTCTCTCTCTCTCTCTCTCTCTCTCTCTCTCTCTCTCTCTCTCTCTCTCTCTCTCTCTCTCTCTCTTTTTAAGGGAGGAAGTAGGGAGAAGAGAAATTCCTGAAGCTCTTTTTAAAAAAATATGTTTATGAAAGAAAGGTGTGGTCAGGAATGTAGGTGAGTAGGCAGGCATGCAGGACAACAGATGAGGAAGAAGCATTTTATTTTTATTTAGTTGTTCACCTTGGTTGTTACCTCTGGCCCCAGGATATTAACTCTGGTCTTTGGATGCATGTGGACTGCTCAGCCGGAAGCGGCTGATCAAACCACTACTGTCCAGGGTGCATCAGAAGCATTTTTTTAAGAAAGGAAGGAAGAGAAGGAAGCATTTTTGTTTATTTATTTTAGCTGTTTACACACATACACACACACCCTTAACACTTAAGCTACCAAGACAAGCCAGCCTATCTCACCCAGTCTTGTAGCAGATTTGTTGAATAATAATAATGTTATTGTTAGAGTGGAAAACAGAAAGGGAATTTGTTGATTAAATAAATCAATGTATTGAGCACGTACTATGTGCCAGGGCCATTTAAATTTACACAAAATTTTCTGGATGGAAAGTAATGGAGTCCGTTGCTCACTTACCCCAGACTACAGTTATAGTTGCTACTTTAGTACTCACTGTAAACAAAGGCACTATTTCAAGTGCATTAAATTCATTTCATTCATATATTTCTCAGTCTTTACAAATCAGTAAAATATTATTAATATTGACATTCCTAATTTATTAGTGAGAAAACTCAAAAGAGATAAGGCAATTTGCCCACAAATATTGCAAAAGTGAGACTTTGAACACTGGCTGATTTGACTCCAAAGTCTGCACTCTATTCCAAAACACTAGCAAAGGTTCTGGCATTATCATTAATCATATTGTCATTTACAAAGCAACTGTGCTTATCCATGGTCAGTAAAGGAGGGACTAAGGAGGAAGTACAGAGCCATTTCTGGGCAAGGTGGTAAACTCTGAGTTACTTGTGGTGAAATCAGGTTGGAAGGTTAAGAGAGGTTAAGGAAGATAGAGGTGATGTAGTTAAGCCTGTTCAGGAACTGATTCCACCTGAGCCTCTGGCCCTTTTGCTTGCTAGCTGACTGAGAGTGAGTGAGTGGGGCCAAAGCCAAGGCAGGTTGATTTCTTGGACTATATACTTCAAAGGATCTGATTCCTGGCACTACTACACATATTGCTTTTTAGAGGGCACAACCTTGTGGGGGAGGGAACAAGATGGTCTCTATGAAATGTTTGCAAAAGGGCTAGGCAGTGTTTGTTTTAAATTCAAATGTATATAGCTTGTTCTGGATTTAGTAATAAAAACCACAGGGCCAACCCTAAGCACGATTGAAAATTAGGTATTTAAACTATATTCCTCTACAGTGAGCACATTAATAATATGAACCCTAGAATCAGATAGACCAGGATTCCTACCTTGGCTCCACCACTCAACTACAGATAAATTACTAGGTCTCTGTTTTCTCATGTATGAAATGGAGATTAGGCTAGTACCTATTTCACATGGTGGTAAAGATTAAACAATTAGTATAAAGCATATGCCATAGTACCTGAGACATGGTACATACTCTTGAAACATTAATCATTTTTATTCAGAGAAAACTCATTTTATAAGAGAATCTTAGGACAAACAAAATAAATTAATTGATTCATCATTCTTTCACTTAACATATGTTCAAAAATCATTTATTCTTGCAGCAGGATGAAGAAAGCAGTAATAACTTACGTTGAACACCTAAAATAAGTTAAGTATTTTAAAAAATATATTGTCTCATTTATTGTTCACCGTAGTCCTCTTAAGTATTTTCCTACTTTATAGGTGAGACCTTAGGTTAAAAGAAGTTTAGTATCATGCCTAAGATTATATTATCAGCGCCGTCAAACTCCATAGTCTGAACAAGATAGGCAGATACATCAAAGTCTGTCACTGAGGTTTGTACTAGATACTTGAAGTACAGAACAGGTAAGGTGAATACATGACTGGAGGAATGAAGGTAGTCTCCTTCACAAGATAAATGCTGAGAGAGGGGTGTCAGGTAGGAATGAGGTAGGGAGTGTTTTGGTAGAGGAGTTAAAGGGGCCTTTTGGAGGGTTCTAAAAGAGGGTCATACTAAAAGAGAGAGGTTAGAAGAAGTTGATCTAGCAAATGATTGCTATATGTTTCTTTCTCTTTCATGCAAATTTGCAACATTTTTTCCTGTAGAATTGCATGGATAGCTACTTAGGCTATTGGCTTCACATGTCTTGCAGACTTTGTAAATTAGAATATTAGCACAGTCTCCCAGGACTATTTGCTAGTATCCTTATCATGCCCTAGCTCCCCACCCCCATCTCCTCAAACTTAATGTTTTTTAAACATTCAGGAGCTGGGCAGTTTCAAAGCCTTGATAAAAGAAGCTATGTGACTTAGAGGAAAAAAACAGACTTTGTGTTCAGACAGACTTTATTTTTAATATGTGTCATTGGCCAGTTACTCAACTTTTTAGGAATCACAAATAAAATAGAGATGATAAAACTCACATTGTTAGGGGAAATGGGGATATATGGGCTGATTTCATTTTTGGATATACACACAAAAATGTTAAAATAATTGCCAACCAAATCTAAAATATGCATCATAGTCATTTGTTTATATCAGGGATATAGGTTTGATTTGATATTGTTAAAACTCAGATGCAATTTATGCCTTGATTGACTGGCCTAGTGAATGAAGGCAAATAGGAAGAGAGAGGAAGAAAAAGAAATTAATTTTTTCAGTTGTTCATCTTGATTGGCCCTGTCTCTCTGCACCTCTGCACTAGCCCCTGATCCGGCTCTGGGTCTTGAGCCTGGGTCCTTGGAATGTATGTGGACTACTTCTGGTGACCTTATCTATAGGATCACCAGGCCATGCCTAAAATAACTTTTCAGAGTGTATCATATTTAGTGGTTAAAAGATAAAAAGTTTCCCTTGAAGATCAAGAATAAGAGCCTTCTTTCCTTCACCATTGTTCTGAAGGCCCTAGGTAACTCAATAAAGCATCAATAATATATAAATAAGGGGTATTAAGGAAAAAATAAAGGAAATCCAAAAACAAGTGTATATAAATCAGACTTAAAGATTAATAAAAAGACTTAAGAGCTTAGAAAGTTTATTGAATAAAACCAATATATAAAAATCAATTGCATTTTTACATGCCAGTTATAAGTAGTGAGTTTTGTTTTTTTAGGAGGAATGAAGGCAGGCAGGAAGAGAGAGGAAGAAGCATTTTTATTTATTTGGATATTCATTTTAGTTGTCTCCCCCAGCCCTCTCTGTCCTGGTCTGCAAACCATGACTGTATCTGTACTGCTCTTCAGGCACGAGCTTAACACCAGAGCCACCAGGTGCACAGATTACAAGCAGTTTTTTTTTGTTTAAGTTACTGTAATAGATAACTTATAATAGCATAAAAACATCAAGTACTTGGGAATAATTTAGCAAAATATGGGTCTATCTCTAGGGAGGAGACTAAACTTTGTTCAGAGGTATATATAAAGGGAACAATGGACCTTGCTCAGACTTATGCAGATGGAACAGAACTTTCTTGCCTTCAGTTCTTTGTTGCTATAAACAAATGTCTGTGTAAGAATGAAAAACAAAAACTGCACCAAAGGAGTTCCTGATAGAACAACCGTGTCCAATCTTGAACACAAACTCACTTTGGCCAGCTCTGATGTCAAAAAACACTACTTGGGCTGCATGGTGGACCCTGATCTTTGAGAGTCCTGGTAAGGTCTAACTCTTCTCTAAACAGAAGAATAATCAAAGTTCATAGATGGTTTCACTCATCCAAATCACATTCTTTCTCTTGACCTTTAGTACATGCCCAAGGAGAAAGATTTGTGTTATTCCCCAATTTGTATAAAGAAAGCTGAAGTTCCTCAAGGTTAATGGCAAGTAGAGACTCACAAGCAGGCATGGAGTTAGGTCTGAAATCCAAGACTTTCGATGTCAAATTTTATATTATTTTCTATACAAATTACGTATTTTGAGAGCAACCCTGTCCTACTACATTCACCTGGGAAATGCAATGTTTTATGAATTCTTGGAGTTTTTTAATTAGGCAAATCTTTTCTTGATCCCTCTATTCTCAAACAATTGAATTTCTGTGGCATTATATTTTTACATCTTAAGAAGTGAAGGGAAGAAGAGAAAGAAGAGAGATAAAATAGGAACTTTACAGTGTTTAGGTCAGAAATTGACAATTGATTTGTAGAGATAAGCCATAACCTCCTTTCACTTTCCTATGAAATGGGATAATAGATTTATCTCTCTCCCAGACTTTTGAGGATTAAATAAAGGAAAATATACAAAGGTTCTCAACATGTCATCCACAAGGGAAACCAAAAATTGTAATACATTACCTTTATTCATTTGCACATTTTTTAATTTTTCACTCGAGAACTTTATTAAAGAGCCAGCAGTGTGTACCAGGTACTATGCTAGTCACTGAGAATGGAGAGAAATACACCATAAAATAGCATTGCAAAGGGAGCCTATGGCAATCATCTTAGACTTCACAGTTGAGTGTCTAGGACTATTCATTTTAAGGAAGAAGAGACAGGCTACCAGGTATAGTGGGAAAGTATAAGCTTTGGCATCAGAGAGATTGAGTTTTCAATCAGATTGCTATTTACTCTCTGAGTGAACTTGAAAAATATCCTTCATATCTCTCAACCTCCATTTCTTTATCTGTTAAACAGGAATGATATACTTACCATGAAGAGTGTTTTTTTTTTTTTTTTTTTAGACATTCAGTGGAGTCATTTATGTGAAATGCCTAACTGGTAGTGGTCCTCTTCATGAAAAGTATGTGGCCCTCCATCCTTCCAACTTTTCCACTCCCAAGTTGTATTTTTCTCTTTTGTGGTTTGTTTTCCTTTTAAACCTGACCATAGTTTGCTATAAGCCTTCTTTCAAGTATTTGATGATGGTGATGATGATTAATGGAGAAGTGGGTAGGAAACAGTGTACTTTACCTCCAACCAGGAAGCTACCCTTCCACTCATCCTCCCACACAGTCATCATAGTTTCAAATGGAAATTACTGGGTCTCAAAGTGCAGTCATCCTTAATTGTCCATAACCAAGCATTTCAGACCATCTTGGATTAATACATCAAAGGGAGCCCATTTGGTACAGGTGAACTATTTCCACATTTGGTCTTTCTCCCTCAGTAACTAGAAGGCAAAGGATCTTGTAAGGAAGCTGATTCCAAAGGAATGCTGAATATGTCATTCTTGGGCTTTTGAATCATCAGGACAAATGGTCTTTGTCCTCTCCTGGATAATAAAGGCATTGCTTCTTTGTATTTATTGGAACTCTGCTGTAAACTCCGAGAACACTGTTTTCTTAATTTATTTACTTAATCATTCATTCATTCACTCAATGGACCAGCTATATGTCAAGCCTGTTCTAGATGTGGGGGCCATATCAGTGAAAGAGACAGGAAGACTAAATTCCTACCTTCATGAAGCTTGCATTCTACCAGGATAGACAGACCAAAAATGAAAAATCCCAAAATAAATTAACAAGAAAATTGTGTTAAATAAGTACTACTGTTAGGGCAGGCAGTTAGGTAGACATTAGCTGGGATAGACAAAGAACATGCATGAGTCACTGGCAAAATGGTGACTGCCACATGAGCACAAAATAATTATGTGGGCAAGAGGCAGAAAGAAATTGCAAGGACCAAAGAATGCAGAAGGGGAACTGAGGAAGGGGGCACTTTGAAGCTATTGACATCTATGCAAAATATCTGAGAGGGATGGTCTTGAAACAGTCCATCTGATGAGCTGCTGAGATAAGAAGAGTGGATATAAAGCTGCCCCAGATCATGGCCTGTGTGCTACAACCACCTCTTGGAACAAATGAGGTTGCCTGTTCAGACCCTCATCTGAATTACTTTCCTGTTGCAAATAAATTCTTGTTTGTCTTTACTTCTCATGCCTGGCTATCTGAATTCTTTCTCACGCTGAGACAAGAACTGAGTTTCATTTATCCAGGCTGCTAATATTATGAAGGAATTGGATCAAGAAAATATATAGAAGAGTGATTGGATCAAATGGGAGACAAATATAGGGCCTTTCTGATGAGGGGATATTTAAATTAAGCCCTAAGTCACCAACTATTTGAGGAGCCAGAAAAGAGCTTTATCAGCAGACTTCTGAAAGGGTTAAAGGCTTAGTATGTTAGGAGAAATTAAAGGCGTATGAAATGAGAATGGAGAGACTGGTAGAGGCCAATTAAGTAAGGTTTTATAACCTAGGATATAGATTAAATTTTAAGTGCAATTCATTAAGAATTTATATACATTGAGTACCTAATGTGTGCCAGACATGGTTCTAGACTCTGGATATGTAGTAGTAACTTTTTTTTCTTTTTTTTCCTTTAGTTTTTCTTGGTGTCTTAAAATTTACATTCTAGTTACATTCTTGTGTCCCCACAGAAAAGAATTCAAACGAGGCACAGATATGTGAAAGAATTTTTATTGCAAAGGAAGATTTATTGCAAGCAAAAGTGGTACGGGTTTATTAAGAGATAGCACATCCTCAGAGAGGAGGATGGGCTGCCCAAGTGGGTTTAGGAGCTGAGTATTCCTTCCTGGGGTTTATATTTCCCTCTTGCCTTCCCTTTGGCCTTCCCCTGGGATGAATTCTGTCCCTGTCTTTCATGTTGATTGATAGGTGGAATTATATAACCAACCAAAAATATACAACTCAATGAATGAACACAAAGCATATGCCCATGTAACAACTACCAGTGACAACAAACAGAACACTGCAAGCCTCCCCAAAACTCCTTTGTGCTCTCTTCCACCCTTCAAAAGGTAACCATAGGCATGTCCTGGTGACATAAAGGATGAGGCCAGGAGACACAGTGCACTTATACCCCAAGGATCCAGGTCTGAGACCTGGGGCCGGGGTCAGGGTGGGGGGGAATCAAACAAGATGAACAACTAAATAAGGTAAAAATATTTCTTCCTCCTCTTTCTTCCTGCCTACCTGCCTACTAGACTTCATTCCTGCCTGTACCTTTCCTTAAAAAAAAAAAAATACACCCACCCTCCTGAATTTTTATAGTAATAACTTATTTTCTTTATGTTTTACCATATAATAATTAATTGGTAAACAACATCAGTATCTTTTTTTCTTGTTTTAACTTTTAATATTGTAATAATACAGTGATATTCTTTTCCATATAATTTCTTTAGCCAAATGTATATTTATTATCATTGCATGACATTATGTTCTGTTTATTCTGTGCCATTTATTTTGTTAATTGAGCTGTTTATGGTCATGTTTTCTTTTTTTTAAAAGGAAAGATGCAGGCAGGAATGCGGGCAAGCAGGCAGGCAGGAATTGAGAAGGAAGAAGCACCCCATTTATTTTTATTTATTGTACACATTGGTTTTGTACAATAAATGTGCCCAGGGACCTTGGGTTGCATGTGAACTGCTCCCGTTTAACTAACTAGGCCACCAGGGCATGCCTGTTTGTTTTTAATATATATTTTTGAAACAGCAATGTATAACCAGCTGTTCTTTATCCCTTTTATCATTTTTTTTTTGCCCCATTCCTGGGTCTCAGACCTGTGTCCTGGATTATACAAGGCCTGCATTGTAGCCACCTTAGCCATAAGAGTGTGTCAATCATATTGTCTGTTTCCAGTCTTTTGCTCTTACTAATAGTGCTGAATGCTGCTGTGAACCTGCTTGTTTATATTTCTTGATGCACATGTACATGCATTTCTATTGAGCATATTCTTAGGAATAGAATTTCTGGGTCATAGGTATGTATAAGTGCAACTTCTAAAGCTAATACCAGAATTTTTCCCACTGATTGTACCAATTTACATTCTCATTAGTAATGTATTTTCATCATTACTTCACATCTTCACCCACAGTTGACATTATCTCTTCCTGCACCTCCTTCTTTTCTTCCTCCTCCCCTTCTTTTTCTTTTTAAAATATTTATCATTTTCGTGAGTATGTTGTGGTATATCATTATAGTTGTATTTAACATTTTCTGAATACTGATCTTCATTAGTCTCTTTTGTGAAGTGTCTATTCAGACTTTTTTTGCCCATTATAAATCTGGATTGTTTGATTTTCTCCTATTGATTTGTAGGTATTTTCCTATATACTAGATATAAGTCCTAGTAGATTATATGTACTGAAGTTATTTTCCCAATCAGTTGTTTGCCTTTTGATTTTCTTAATTATATCCCTTGATGTGGAGAAGTTCTTCATTTTAATGTTGTTATCTGATCAGTTATTTTCTCTTATTGTCCTTTTTGGTGGTCTGCTGAGAAATTTTTCATCTACATCAATGTAGATACTTTCCTATTTTATCTCCTAGAAGTTGTATTGTTCTGCCTTCTATATTTAGGGCTACCATCTACATGGAGTTGACTTGCATATTGTCTTTCTATTTTGGAGCTTATGGACTTCGAATGAACCAACATTACAAATTTAAAGACCATCCTTTCCACAGATTTAAAATTCTAACTTTGTTATAAATCAGGTGTTCATGTGGCAGTCTGTTTCTGGTTTTTGTGTTCCATTCCATTGATGTATTTTCTATCTGTGCACCATTACCATACTGACTGAATTACTGTAGCTTTATAAAGAGTCTTGATATCTAATAGAGCAATTCTTCCTATTTATTCTTTTTCTTGTTTATTTTATTCATATGACATTGAGAATCAACTTAAACATTTCCTAAAGAAAATTCTATTAGTATTTTTATTAAGATAGATTTAAATTATAGATTCTATTTGTAATGTAGTCTTCTTATTCATGAAAAGGGGCTGCCTTTACTGTTTAAAACATTTGTGTCCCTTAGTATTTTATATAGATGTTGTGTATTTCTTACCAACTTATTCCTAAAATTTATCTTTTTATTTATACTGTTAATGGAGATTTTCCATACATACATATATATATATATATATATATATATATATGATTATATTTTGAAACTGGTCATTGTTTGAAGGTTGCATATTAGTTTTTCCTTTTTTTAAAGAAGTATTTTATTTATTTTTATTTATATGTTTATCTTGGTTGCCACAGAGGTCTTGAACCAGGGACTTTGGGATATATGTGCACTATGCCTGGTGTACTAAACTGCTAGGCCACCAGGATACACCTGCATATTTGTTTTCAGTGAATTAATCTTGTAACCCAACCAACTAGACTAAATTCTCTTCTTGTCTATACTATGTAATTGATTACCTTCTTCTCCCCCTGAGTAATCATTATATCACCTGTAGACAACATATAATTCATATCATCTTTATTTTTTTCCATTAAGGAGTTTTCAACGTGAAGCCTATTTAATATAATTATAACAGTAAAGGTTATAGTGGATATGAAAGCGGAACTAAGGAAACCTTTTAAGAATTCTGTACAGCAGCTCTGATACAAAAAGCTGGTAGTGTGGGCTAAGAGAATGGCAGCAGAAATGGACAGAAGTAGGTAGAATGGAAATATGTTTTGAAGGTAATATATGTGGCAGAGAATAAGTTCATCAATTATGATATGATTTCTTTATTTTTACTCCATTATCCAATACTTAGGGAATTAAAGTTCATTTATTTGTAGTTATCTATAGTTAGTTATATTCATATTTTAACAAACATTTCAGAAATTTTAAAATTTAAGAATCATAGAAGAGATCATAAATAATATCAAGTGTCTAATCTAATTCTGTGTTTTCTTGGGTTCATTCCAATTTCCTAGACATCTCCAATGACAGAGAATTCACTGCTTCCCATGCAGCCTATTTCATGTATTCAATTAATTCCACAAACTCTGCTCTGAATCAGGTACTGTGGGGACCCTAGGAAATTTGAGTAATCAGAATTCACTCCCGTCTTTTGGGGAAGCATAGAGAAGGAACAACTCTCTTAGAAAGTCTATTTCATGACAGATTTTATCATTTCCCATCTAATCCTCTACAAAACAAAGCCTACCCCTCAGCTATTTGCTGAGGTTATCTTAACCTTTCAGGTTTCCTCATCCCCTCTTCCTTCTTCTTCTTCTTCTTTTTCCCCAATAACCTGATCTGATACCAAATTACCTCTTTATCCTAATCCAAATGTGAGAAATTTGAAACATATTTCTTTGTTATTTTTCTCCATTATCCAATACCTGGGGAATTAAAGTTCATTTATTTGTAGTTATCTGTAGTTAGTCATATTCATATTTTGACTTAGTGTTTAGTTGTTTTTTTTTTAAATTGTCTTCATTAAGGACTTAGTATAGGAAGTGTATAATTAGCTTTGGGACAAAAGAGTCAACAGTTGCAATCAATTACCTTGCTAGACTCAGCATACACCAGCTGGTTACAATGATGAAAGGCATTTATCAAATGAAAAGACTGAGAATAAAATAATAATGTATATGGAAGGAAGCTAACAAGTTGATGAGAATAAGAATGAAGTATGAAGACATGATTTTTCCAAGATAAGCAATGGTCTGGTTTTACAGATACTATGTAACATCCAGTTCCAAATAATTAGTCTTCCCACCCACTTCTCCCAGCAGTCTATTAGTCATCCAAAGCAGTTATATTAATTATGTGCTCACAATCCCCATCCAATTTAACAGTCAATATATTTAATGAAGATTTTATCTTCCTGGTAAGGCATTTTTGTATAGCATTTAAATCTGATTATATTTACAGTGTCATAAGTCTTAGTACAACTTGACTTGTTTTCCAAAATGAGTTGCTGAGAAATGACAGGGAAGAAGTCAAGAGACTTTTTTTTCTGTTAAGAGGGTGACCTTGGTCAATTCAGAATGGAGACAGCTGTGAATTCTAGTAGATTCCTCTGAGAATTTTCATATTTAAGCTAAACTGTGATACAGTAACTCATGGAATAATTCCCAATGCTTTGCAAGTGCTGTGGGCAGTTGTCTTCCCTGCATGATGTTAGATCATTCTTTTCTCACTAAATCTTTTCTTTAAGCCTAAGTAAACTGGTATAGTGTAAAGAGCAATGATTTTGTAGTCAGCTATATCTGATTTTGAATTCTGATATGAACCTGGACAACCCAGTGGTTTTTTACTTTGCACATTTTACTTAACTTTTCTAATTTGGTTTGTTAATATTTAAGTAGACTATATTATTTCCCTAGTATGGTTACTGTGAAATTTAATAAATACAATGTGTGTATTATTTTCATATCTATCTATATCTACATTCAGCATCACATCTATTTAGAGAAATTCACATGCAAAGATATATGTGAAGAATATTCATTGCAGCATTGTAGCAGCAAAAGATAGAGAAAAAATGAAATGTCTAATACCAGGGTGATAGTTGTATAAATTACAGTATGTCCATAAAATGTAATTCTACAGTGTAATTAAAAGGAATGATAGAGCCTGTGTGTACTGATATAAAAATATCTCCAAAATAAACTTAAAAAGCAAACTGAGTTGTATATGTAGGGTGCTGTTGTTAAGAGAGGTAGTCTAATCAGACATTAGTACTGGGTGAGGGGCCCTAAAGGACAAAGGCTTTTCTATTAAGGAACGCTTGTTAGATATGAGCACCCTGTGGGAGGTCCTAACAACTAAGGCTGTCCTATTAAGAAAAACCCTCTTAAGTGACTCTAAGATGAGAAGTATCCTCACTTCTAGAGAGATTTTCTCAAGACCAAAGACCTCTTTCAAGTCTCCCTGTGGCTTGGCCCCTCCCCCACAGCCCAGTTTTGCTTAGGCTGTCATGGGAAAGAACATGCACAAAGTTTGGTTCTATAACTCTGTTAATCAATATGAAAGACAGAGCACAATATCCCCTCCCCACCCCGGGAAAAGTCTAAGGGGAACAAGTGGGAAATATAAACCCGAGGAATGAATACACTTAGTGCTCAACCCAATTAGGGTGGCCTGTCTCCTCTCTGACACGTGTTATCTCTTAAATAAACCTACACTGTTTTTGCTTGCAATAAATCTTTTGCAGTAAAACTTCTTTTACATATCTGTGCCTCACCTTGAATTCTTTCCTGAAGGGACACAAGTTACCAAAGGTCTGGAAATCCAATGTACTAAAGAACTGGGAGAATAAAGTCAACCAAAACAAACCCAGTATTACTATCATTTGTATAAAACATATATATGTATACATATATATTATATATATAAAACTTAGTATTAATATACCTCTGAAGTTGTATACAAAAGAATGAAGAAAATGGTTGCCTATGAGGAGGTGACTTAGGGATAACAGGTGATGGAGAGACTTATACTTTCCACTTTAGTGCTTTTGAATTTTTTTCACCAGGCACATGTATTATTTTTCAAAAATAACAGAGTAATGGTTAAGCAAATTATGGCATATCAGCTTGACGATATGAGTCTGGTATTACATTACATCTCAAAACAATCTTTTTCAATGGCATAGCTTCTCTCTGTGGGGTAAACTGACGGTTGATGAGATTAAGTATCTGGCCATTGTCCCTGTGTCATTAAGAAGCAGTAGGGATATGAGCGTATGCCTACCTGACACCAGTTCCCTGCAACCTACTTTGGAAGTACCCCAGTTGTGAAAAACTTGAATAGTTCTAAATATGAACTTGAGATAAAATACTCTCTCAAGAAAGACAGTTCAAAGAAATCTAAATATTCTAATCAACATGAGATTTTAATAGGGCTTGCATCAACATGAATTGGTGGTAGATATTTCAAAAAGGATACAGTTCCTAGAAGATGAATCAAATCCCTCAAATCCCAGGTGGCCAAAGGGAAAAAACCTTTAACATATTTAAAATGGACCTGTTCATCTCTTGGAATATGACTAGCCCTTATCTTGTCTCTTAAAGGGTGTACTATCTTTAATAAGTCCCATTTGCTTTTACTTACAAAAATTTAAATGAATAAAGAAAAACTTCAGATAGCTTGTAGCTTATAGATGCTTTGAATAAAGATTTCCAACTTCAGGGAACCCAGTGACAGTTTTTACAAGAAACTTGAGTGGAAAGAACAAATAAGTAAACTTAATAAACAGAAAATACTATATGTGGTGCACCCTAGTGAAGTAGGGGCTGGGTGCAGTCCACATACATTCAAGGCGTTTGCCTAGCAGGGCTGGTAGGAACAACTAAGATGAATGACTAAATTAAGTAAAAGGTTCTTCCTCCTCTCTTCCGGCTTGCCTGCCTCTGCTTGCCTTCATTCCTGCCTGTACCTGTCATTAAAAAGAAAACAATATTTGAAAACTCCAAGGTAAATGCAAAACAAGTTTGTAATGTATGATGAAAATCAGATCAAGTCTCTGACACTTGTTAAAAATTAAAGATTGAGCTGCTATGCTTGGAGAAGACATAATACATGATGATAACTTAAAATTGGGAAGGAAGAGTAAATCAGAAAAAGGTACACTCTTAGTTAATCAACTAAAAGGAGTTTTGAAGAAACTGATACATGCTGTTAAGTTAAATGCTTCTTGAAAAACACAAGGAGAAAGAATCCAAATTTTCACTCAGTTATCTGAAGTAGATAAAACAAAGGAAGAACTTAGAGTATGGTAAAAACTTTCCAGATAGAAATATTTTTGCAGTGAGAACATATACAGTTTTAGAGGAAAAATAAAAAACTTGTGCAAAAACAAAGTAATGCCTGAAATGTATTAAAAAATGAAATAACACCACAGGAAAATGACTCATTAGAGAAAAAAACATTCTCTTTCTGGGAATTTCTTCTCAGCTGCTGAAGAGCTGGAGACCTATAGAAATCAAACCAAAGATCTTGAAGAAGCATTGATTCTTATCATGGGCAGATCATTTCTCAGGAGAAAAAAAGCACATGATAATTGGTCAGCAGCTCAGACTGTTGAAAGAGCTCTCAAATGATTTATGGAAAGAAAATGCTCACGACAGAAAAAAATTAACAGTTTAAATTTGAACTTTTAGAAAGAGATCCTTATGCACTTAATGTTCCAAATACTGCATTTGGCAGAGTATTTCCCATGTGATCCCTCAACACTGGACTGATGTTGATCTAAAACAAGAGCTTTTCTCTCTCCTCCAACCTTGTTGGAAGATCTGTTCAGGCTTTCACCTTTGCTTCCAGTGAGAGGAGGAAGAAGCTCAAGAGGCCAGAGTCCTCTGGGCAATTAGATTACCAATGAAAGAAGAGAATCAAACTGTGAAAGGTTAACTGACCTTCAGATATCACCTCTGACACTGAGTCCCTTCACTTCCATAGGAACAGGATTATAGGATGAGGATCCCTCTTTCAGGTCAACTATATCCTCATTCAGCTTTTCCTCCACAAAAGCAAGGCAGATTTTATTTTAATTCTGGTAGACTATCTGGACCAGCAGAATTCAGAAGTCTTAATGTGCCATCTTTGGAGACAATGTATGGGCCAGTCTTCATAAAGAGTCCAGGATAAATGAGAGCAGAGATGATCTTGGTAATTTAAATGTGCTTGATTCATCTCTTCGCACAGAAAATGAAGCAATTGGCTCTGGCTTTTTTTTTTTTTTTTCCCCCACCTCTGCTGCCAATCAGAGTCTCATTTTCTACAGATACCAGGAGCCTGTTCATGAGAAGTGGTCCTCCTTGTTAGGCTGGCCCAGAAGGACAAAATGGCCGCCCAGAAGGACAAAATGGCGGCCATACCTGGGAAAAGAAGCTGACGAAACCACACCTGGAATCACAGGACCAATCCCCAATCGCCACGTATGAAGCCCGCGAAATTCTTTTATATAAAGATCGCGCTTCCCTTTGTTGGGGCGCGACTTCTCCGGCCCTCGTTCTGCGGACCGGAGAACCTCGCCCGGGTGCGCAAACCCCAATAAAGCCCTGGCTATTCGACTTTTT